>PVLC010015127.1:13967-37983 GCA_004027655.1 Graphiurus murinus
CACGCTTGTAATCCCAGCATTCGGGAGGCTGAGACCAGAGGATCCGGGTTCGCGGCCAGCCTCAGCTACCTAGTGAGGCACTCCGCAACTTAGTGAGACCTGGTTTCAAAATAAAGAATAAAAAATAGGGCTGGGGATGTAGCTCGGAGGTAGAATGCCCCTGGGTTCAATCCCTAGTGCCGCAAAAAAAAAAAAAATAAAAAAAAATAAAAAATAAAAAATAAAATAGGGCTGGGGATGTAGCTCAGAGGTAGAATGCCCCTGGGTTCACGCCTAGCACCACAAAAACAGATAGATGATGGATGGATGGATGGATGGATGGATGGATGGATGGATGGATGGATTGTAGGTAGATAAATAGGGCTATCAACATGATGTGGCTTTAAAAAATCTATATACTTACTAAGGGAAAATCCACATAATTGCAGTGAATAGTATGTGAGATGTATAGTATATAACAGAACTCTAGAATCTGAAAAGGCCAGTTATATTCAAATTCCAAAAGGAACATAGACTCTAACAGGACAACAATCGTGGCCACATCTAAAGGGCACACAAGGGGCTCTTCCCTGAGACAGGAGGTCTAGAAAGATGCAAAGAATGTCACAGCCCGATTTCCCACTTGGATCTCAATACAGGTACATTTACTCTGTAGAGGCAAGAAAGGGCCCACTTCCTGGTACATCTTCCTTCCTACCTTCTGCCAGAGGTTCTTCCCTGATGCTGGAGAGATTCTCAGTTGGTTCATTCATTCACTGAACTAATTATCATGCACCTATTACATATGCCAGGCGCTGTGCTAGGTGATAAACCAGTAACATGGACAGGCGAGGTTCCTGCACTTGCAAAGCATGTTTGGGGAGAGGGAGTCACATATGTAAATTGTATACATTATAACATCAGGTGGTATACATCAGTGAAAAAATATAGTGGAATGAGAGAACAGAGTGACTGAGGGTAGTAATTTTAGGCTGGATACAAAGAGAAGAACCTTCTAGGGAGAAAGATGACTCCTAAACAGAAACTTACATGGTGTAACAAACCATGAAAATATTTAGAGAAAGAATATTTCAAAGAACAAGAATAGCAAGTGCAAAGGCACTGAGAAAAGGCTTGTCTTGAGGGGAAAGAAACTCGTATCTAAGAAATGAGTTGAATATATGTTGAACTCACTGGGGTAGATGTACCAGTGACTCACCTAACAACAACATCTATTTGAGGCATGAGTTATCTTCTATTTTACAGATGAAGGAATTGAGGTTTAAAAAGGTTAAGTAGCCGGGCGTGGTGGCACACGCTTGTAATCCCAGCATTCGGGAGGCTGAGACCGGAGGATCAGGGTTCACGGCCAGCCTCAGATACCTAGTGAGGCACTCCGCAACTTAGTGAGACCCTGTTTCAAAATAAAGAATAAAAAATAGGGCTGGGGGTATAGCTCGGAGGTAGAATGCCCCTGAGTTCAATCCCCAGTACTGCAAAAAATAAAATAAAATAAATAAAAAGGTTAAGTAACTGGTGGCAGAGCTAGAAAGGTAATGCCAAAGTCAAATACTGGTTGGCCTGTGCTCTTTCTACTACATCACACTTAATGCTAGAGTCATAGGAAAATATTAATTACAATACAAATAAGTAAACTCCTTCCCTTATCTTCAAAAATCTGGGGTTCGCCTTTCATTTGGGTACTCATCTCTCCCTTGATGTAACCTTCTCTAATTGCAGCAGACAGATCTCACACTATCAACTCTTCAGTGTCAGCAGAGGCTCTTTCTCCAGAAGGCGATGTCCATTACAGGAGCCAGGCACCACAGTGTGCCCCTGCAGCACCAGCTATCTGGTAGAATGAGGGAGGAAGATCACTTGAGCCTAGGAGTTTAAGACCAGCCTGAGTATCACAGTAAGACCCTGTCTCTTAGGAAAAAATCAAATTCCATCAAATAGTATCAGAGCAGTGTATACTTGCACTAGATGCCTGAATGGCATAGAAATAAACCAAGAATGTGCTTCGTTTAGCACATTTAGGCAAGGTCATATGAACAATTCAAAGCTAAAGAAACCAAGAATGGTATTTTCCCTGTGGTATTAGTTCTACCCAGAAAACATGGACAGACTTAAGCCTCAGTTTGCTAATCTGCTGACATTCTGCACCCAACTTTGTTGAGGGCAGGTGACAGGTGAGCAGATCCAAATTTGGAACAGGGTAGTCATTACACACAAAGCAAGCCAAAATAGACAAAAAAAAAAAAATATTTTTCTTACAACCAGCTTAGCATACTTCTGCTATCTATATTTTTATAATATGGACTTAAAATATATAATCTGGTAAGGAAGGCCTAATAACCTCATATAATTTTTGTCAAAACTTGGAAAGTTGGTTTTTTTCTATTATATTATTTCAAGCTCCCTTGATAAGCTCTTTATGTTTTACTTCTTGATACTTTTAAATAATTGTTTCAGAGTTTATTTATTGTTGTACTGAGGATTCTATTGAGGATTGAACCAAGGGGCATTCTACCTCTCAGCTACACACCCATCCCTATTTTATTTTTTTACTTTGAAACAGGGTCTCACTAAGTTGCAGAGGGCTTAATTAAGTTGCTGAGGCTGGTCATGAACCTGAAATCCTCCTGTCTCAGCTTCCCAAATACTAGGATTACAGGTATGAACCATTAAACCCACGGAAGTTCAGAGTTTCTATTAATAACATTAAATGAAAACTGACATTTGGGGGAAAATAAAAAGTAAATTCAGATTAAAACAATTTTACATTAAAAACAATCTGTTCTAAGGGAAGGATTAGAGAGCAGAGAGATTATTAGAAAATGGAAATGTGAACATATGGGTTTAATAAATACATACATGCTGGGCGTGGTGGCGCACACTTGTAATCCCAGCATTTGGGAGGCTGAGGCCGGAGGATCTGGGTTCACAGCCAGCCTCAGCTATCTAGTGAGGCATTCCGCAACTCAGTGAGACCCTGTTTCAAAATAAACAATAAAAAAAACCCAAAACGGCTGGGGGTGTAGCTCAGAGGTAGAATGCCCCTGAGTTCAATCCCCAGTACCATAAAATAAATAAATAAACAAACAAACATAATCTGATGTTCTTTACATGTTTAAGTACAAGTTCTCTATGGATATTTAAAGAAAAATATTGCTTTCTCATCCTTCAACCCTAGGTAATGTAAAATTTTAGCTATTTAACTCAAAAAAATTAATGATTTTTATTTTTTATTTATTTTTGTGTGTTTGTGTAGTACTAGAAATTGAACTCAAGGACATTCTACCTCCGAGCTACATCCCTAGCCCCATTTTTAAATTCTTTATTTTGAAACAGGGTCTCACTAAGTTGTGGAGGGCCTCACTAAGTAGTTGAGGCTGGCCGAGAACTCAGATCCTCCAGTCTCAGCCTCCCAAGTACTGGGATTATAAGTGTGTGCTATCACGTCTGGCAAAATTAAAGATTTTAAAATAGACTTTAGCAAAGACTACAGCAAAATTTTCTTCTAAGAGTGAAATCCTCAAAACTAAACTTCACACAGTATATGAGGATGAAAGCTACAAGACTAGCAGTTGAAATTACTGGAAAGAGTTAACATTCTCAAGACCAAATACATAAAGGAGAAGCCAGGGGCCCATTTAACTGTACAGTATTTCCCCACTCCCCTCACCCAGGATTAGTAAAGACATCTCAAAAATAAAAGTATGTGTAACTGCAGGGGAGTTCGTGTTAGTATATGAACTGCAACTTTGTATTTCCTGAAGTTTGTGTGGTCATATTCGCAAATGGAACATTTCATTACTGCAGGTTTTGCACAAAACTTTACCCAAAAAACCTGCATTAGGTTAAAGCAGAATTGCTGGCCACATCAGAAATGATTTCCATATCTTTCCTGTTGCAAAATCCTCCTTTTTATTTAGGTATTTGGCTCCTTTAACAAACACACCATGGGTGGAAGGGACATTCTAGCCCAAAAGGTAAAAATAGAATGTAAAATGATCAAATAATTATCCAGTTACCACATACCACAATGTTCTAGCATAATTTTGAATGCAGAGAATGCCACATATTATCAGAGGTTTTTTTTTTTTAGGTACAATAAGATATTTTTTTCTTTGCAGTACTGGGGATTGAGCCCAGGGGCATTCTACCTCCAAGCTATACCCCCAGCCCTATTTTTTATTCTTTATTTTGAAACCAGGTCTCACTAAGCTGCAGAGTGCCTCACTAGGTAGCTGAGGCTGGCCTCGAACCCAGATCCTCCGGTCTCAGTCTCCCAAATGCTGGGATTACAAGCGTGTGCCACCACGCCCGGCTGCCACCATGTCCATCTTAATGAGATGTTTTGAATCATGTAAACATCAGGTACTCATCAAATCAGAATTATTAGCATATCTACCACCTTAAGCTTTTATCATTTTTTTTGTGCTGAGGACATGCAAAAATCCCTCTTCTAACTATCTGGAAATATCCAATGCATTACTATTTGCTATATTTACCCAGAATGCTTATCTTTAAAAAATGTCCTGGATAAGAGTTTATACTTTCCCTCCTTCTATATTTTTTAACTGTTCCAGTATTAACATTCTTCCCCTAAGAAGCCTCACCTAGTGGTTTCAGAAAAAAATATCTGGGTTATAGACATTGTGCTCCACAACATGCAAGACCCTTTTCTGCTGGCTCTTGTGCTTCTCCTGGCCATGAAAAGAACTACAGCAACAGCTGGGGATCATTAAATGGACAGAAATAGCTTAAGAGACTCCAACAGTGTGAGGGGGGGCAAGGGGGCTGAGTATCAGATTTAAAAAAAAATCAAAAGGGCAAAAGGAAAGTGTGTGTGTGGGAGGGAGCCTAAGGAGTATATCACACCTAAATTTCCTTTGCCCGGCTAAGGATATGCACAGAGCAAATGGAGGGACTTGGTAACTGCGGCCTAATTTGCCTACCCCCCACCTAATTCTCAGATGGAAGATTTAGTCAAATTTACCAATGTGAGTCTGAGTGAAGACAGACAGGGGATGAGAAGGGAGTGAGCTGTGGCATCCCAAAGGCTAACTAACCCCAGGTCATCCCCAGTCTGGAGGAATCACTCAGAGCACTGAGTCTGTTCTGGGGCTGTATTGGCAGAAAAAAGCAACTCCAAGATGGAGTAGGAGCAAGGGCTGTGAGAATATATGCAACCCTTAAGTGGACTAAGAGACCAGCCAGTCCCAAGGTATTCCCTCAACTGGGGAGGAGCAAATGTTACATGAAATGTGGCTCCTGGGGCCATTCTTGCCAGGGCATAGCCACACCTCCCCAGCACTAGCTTTTGAACCTGCAGGCCTCCGAAGGTTGGTGCAGCAATATGCCATCTGTCTGGCCCACTGCCCAAGTGTAGTCAGCAAATACCTAAATGCCCTAGAGGAGCTTTATTCAGATCACCCCAAGGGACTGGACTTGCATATCCTGATCTATGCCTGTAAGTCTGAAACTTGCTAGATTGCCTATTCCAGATTATCAAGGCCTCTCCCACCAAGGTATTTCTTTATAACTAATCTTACAGGACTAGTTTCAGATGGTTCCCCACCTGCAAGCCTGAACAGGAAATGATTCTTGCAGATATCATGACTGCAATTCTCTTTGGCAAGAGTGTTTTGTAACTGAGAGGTTGCATGAACTTCAGCTGAACATTTTATTTGATGAATCTAATGACTTACTAGAGACAGGTTCCACAAGCCCGTGGCTGGTCTCAACAAAAAGCAACCACCACACTACCCTCTTCTAGAATAGCTTGTTTCTTTTCTAACCACAAATTTGACAGGAAAATATGTCCATATATATTTCCAAACTATACCAATTCTAATTAACTATATTTGAACCAGTTTGCTAGTATGAGCCCATATACTTTGTTGGATGATTCTGAGTATTTGAGGTTAGTTTTAAGAAAGATAGAGGATATACAGAAATAAATCCACTACACCAAAGACATACAGTACATTTTGAGGCTGAAGGGCAGGATATACGTTAACCAAACTACTGTGACTATAATCACTTCTTAAGGTAGGCAGCCTAGGTGGGCATAACTGTATCATTTTATCTCTCATCAACTTTTCAGAGTGTAACCTTTACCTAAAATTTAAAAGTTAATGTCATAGCCGGACACAGTGGTGCATGCCTATAATCCCAGTACTTGGGAGGCTAAGACGGGAGGATCCAAGTTTGCAGCCATTTAGTGAGGCTCTCCATAACTTAGTGAGACCCTGTGTCAAAATAATGAATAAAAAATAGGGCTGAGGGTGTAGCTCAGAGGTAAAATGCCCCTGGGTTCAATTCCCAGTATAAAAAAAAAAATTATAATTAATCATGTACTATGTGCATGCTTTGGTACTAAGTACAAGACAAGAATTGAGCAGGAAAATAACACTATACATTAATAAAACACTTCACAAAGCTACAACTGATTTCATTTGAACCTATGAATCAGAACAGCAGACATTATATGCACTATACAATAAAAGGAACTGGTTTGCCAAGCATAGACCAACTTGGCCAAGTTCACCAACGGCAAGATCACACCAAGACCTTTGGGTTCTTGACATCTGCTCGGTGCTAGGACACTAGATGCCTTCCATAAAAAGGCTTCTGCCCTCAAGGAATTCATCTCTGACACCCAATACCTGGGTTAGTGCTCCTCAGATTTGACAATAAGAATCTGACTTACCTCCTGGTCCAACATCATATTCTGAATCTAACTCAAGATAATTATAGAAAAAAATATTATGACTGACAATTAGCAAATGTAAGCTCCTTCTGAGGACTAGAATTATTCATATGAGACTGAATAAAAATGAATTGAGAGAGTACTCAAAATCTGTCACTTTGACTGGATGTGATGTTGCATAACTATAATCTCAGTACTTGGGAGACTGAGACAGAAGGATTGCAGGTTCAAGGCCAGCCTCAACAACTTAGCAAGACCCTCAGAAGGGTCTTTCTATTTTATTTTATTTTATTTTATTGAGAGAGAGAGAGAGAGAGAGTGTGTGTGTGTGTGTGTTTTACTGGAGATTGAACCTAAAGGAATTCTACCTGTGAGCTACACCCCCAGCCCTATTTGCTGAGGCTGTCTTCAAACCTGCTATCCACCTGTCTCAGCCTCCCAAGTACTGGGATTATAAGTGTGTGCCACTACACTCAGATCATTTTTTTTTTTTTAAAGGGGCTCAAAATAAATCTGTCACTTTG
Organism: Graphiurus murinus; assembly: GCA_004027655.1. Classification (NCBI taxonomy): domain Eukaryota; kingdom Metazoa; phylum Chordata; class Mammalia; order Rodentia; family Gliridae; genus Graphiurus; species Graphiurus murinus. The sequence continues at coordinate 21,192 of PVLC010015127.1, forward strand.
GGATAAACACGTTTTGCTTATGGACATGATACTGCCCTCTAGTGCCAGGAAGCACAGTGATCATCAGCAATCTCAGTACACTAACAGCTAATGCACACAATCTACCGATCATATATAAAAAGACGTCACTATGCATTTTACAGAGAAAGACAGAAAAGATTGAGACTATCACATATGTGTCTGTCTGTCTGTCTGTCTGTCTCTCTCTCTCTCTCTCTCTCAAAGCCCCTCAAGGAATTTGTAAAAATAGTAGAAAAGAAATGTAAAATAAATCATTGTAATCAGAGTATTTTAAGAGTTTGCGGATAATAAATTACTAGAATATAAAAGAATCAGGTAAGTTTCATGGCAGCATATGAGCAATCTTTTAAAAAAATTTCCAGCCAGGCGTGGTGGCGCATTTGGGAGGCTGAGACTGGAGGATCCGGGTTTGCGGCCAGCCTCAGCTGCTTAGTGAGGCCCTCTGCAATTTAGTGAGAGCCTGTTTCAAAAAAATAAAGGATAAAAAATAGGGCTGGGGATACTCCCAGGTTCCATCCCCAGTACCACAAAAAAAAAAAAAAAAAAAAAAATTCCCTGTGGTTCTGGGGACCAAACCCAGGGACAATCTTTGAAGCACTTCATAAAGTAGAGATGAATATTAAGAGCCAAGGCCTGAAGATGAGAAATACTATATATAGCAAACACTCTACAATTTAGCTGGAGCATTAGGTTAGTGAACGGGAGTAGTAAAAGAAAGGCTGAGTAAAATCAGTGTGAAGGATTTAGAACTGTGCTATCCAGTAAGGCAGACACTAGCCTCATCAGCTATTTAAATCTAATTAAAAACTGGGCATGGTGGTGTACACTTGTAATCCCAGTACTTGAGAGGATGAGACAGGAGGATCACAGGTTAGCGGCCAGCCTCAGCTACTTAGTGAGGCCCTCTGCAACTTATTGAGACTCTGTTTCAAAATAAAGAATAAAAAATGTGAGTATAGCTTGAAGGTAGAATGCCCTTGGGTTCAATCCCCGGTTCTGCAAAAAAATAAAATTAAATTAGAAATTCAGTTTCTCAGTTGTGCCAGCCACATCTGAAGTCTGAATAGCCACATCTGGCTAGTTACTACCATACTGGACAGTACTGATACAGTATTGGGCGGTATTATACCAGAAGGTGGTACAAAATTTCAGTCTTTCAAGATTGCTCACTTATCCTGAATAAATGAATAAGATAAATCTGATCCTTGCCAAAGTTCACTGAAAAAGTAAATAATGACTGGGGATGTAGCTCAGTGGTAAATCGTTTGGCTAGCATGCATAAATCTTTGGTTCAATTCCCAGTACCACGAGGAGAGGAGAGGAGAGGAGCGGAGAGGAGAGGAGAGGAGAGGAGAGGGGAGGGGAGGGGAGGGGAGGGGAGGGGAAGAGGAAGAGGAAGAGGAGGAGAACAAAATAAAAGATTGTTATCTATTAATAATAAAGCACAAGACTAAATAATCATTTCAAGGAAGAACTATCTTTATCCCTCCACACCTGCTTCAGCCTAAATGAAGTAATATCATATATCCTTTATACTTTTACCACCTAAGACACAATCCATTTTTTGTGCAGCTTACAAAATAATAATTTTTTTTTTTCGGTACTGGGGATTGAACTCGGGGGCATTCTACCTCTGAGCTATGCCCCCAGTCCTATTTTTTATTCTTTATTTTGAAACCGAGTCTCACTAAGTTGCAGAGTGCCTCACTAGGTAGTTGAGGCTGGCCGCGAACCCGGATCCTCCGGTCTCAGCCTCCCGAATGCTGGGATTACAAGCGTGCGCCACCACGCCCGGCTCATAATAATTATTTTTAAAAAATAATGTATTTATTTTATAGAAGATCTAATTTGAGTCCTCTCAAGATCCAGTACATATACAGAATTCTAAAAACAAGGTTCTAAGCATACTATAAAAATAAGTCAATCGCTTAAGGTAATTATTCTGATCCTACTTGTGTCTAGTCTGCACTTCTATTTCCTATAGGTTTTTTTTGTTTTGTTTTGTTTTGCGGACTGAACTCAAGGGCATTCTACCTTCGGGCTATACCCCCAGCCCTATTTTTTTTCATTCTTTATTTTGAAACCGGTTCTCACTAAGTTGCGGAGGGCCTCACTAGGTAGCTGAGGCTGGCTCCTGGATCCTCCGGTCTCAGCCTCCCAAATGCTGGGATTAAAAGCGTGCGCCACCACGCCCGGTTCCTATAGGTTTTTTACTTAATGCAAAGATATTCACTTTTTTTGTCAAAAATATTCTTAATGGGCAGATTGAGACTCTGAAACATTACAACTCTGTATTATAAAAAATCAAAGGTAGCAGCCCAAAGATTTAAGTCCTGAGCCATCCTGCCTTTCCAATAACCTCCTCTCTAATGTTACCATGGCGTTTATTTCACACTAGTTCAGAACTATTGGATATATTTAAAGAAAAATCAATAACCAGTTCTTAAAACTATCCTCTTTGCAGACTGAGCACTGGATCATCACTCGCTCTCCTTTTCAGCAGGTCCATTCACTGATGGCTCTACATGTTCCAGGCCTCCTGTCCCCATGAGTTAGGACAGCAGACATTACACCCACTATACAACAAAAGGAACTGGTCAAATGTTAAGCAAAGTCCCAAAGAAATCTCAAAGACTTGGAAGTCTCAGATTTTAGGAAAGTAGCATTTATGCAATCAATATTACAGATCGTTAATTCATTAGGATTAGGATTAGGATAAGGATAATTAGGATTTCCAAGCTAGGAGAAGAAAAATATTGATAATTCTTTTTCCAGTCACATTTGACAGAATTTGAATAATGTCCTTACCATCTTTTTGTCATAACTCAGAACTCTTCTGAAAGAATTTTCTTCAAATTTAGAACTAAACTTTTCTGTAGAATTCAAATGTGTCCATTCCACTTCCAAAGAATACTTTTTTCACCAGTTTTAGAATATGAAAGAAGGCTATCCACAAATGAAAATTCCTTTAAGATGAATAAGGCTGATGCAAATTGTTCACCCTAACCAAAACTGGGATGCACTACAAGTAAAACATCTTCCAGGTGTTATTTTAAATTATGATGGCTTGGCGTTATGAGATCTTAGAGGTTATCTACTCACTTTCAGTATTTAAGAGACAGAAGAAACTGAGTTTGTCATAAATAGCTCCCTATTTATTTGCATAGCATCCATGGCCACAGTATGTTTTATTGATCTGCATTTTCTTCCCTTCTTTCACAACCTTGGTTTGGCTACATGAGCTCTACATGGGGCTAAGTAAAGTAGTGAGAAAGTGAAACATCCTAATCACTTTCCCATTAGGCCACAAAATGTACCTTAGTACCTGGGCATTCAAAAAGCTTTCATATAAACTCTGAGAGGGAAAAAAAAAAAAAAAAAAAAAAAACCCCACCCAAAGTCAAAGCTTGGGTAGTTAGAGAGAAATAGGAAGGGGATAAAGGACAAAGTTAAATTTAGGAGGAAACAAAAGCATGCAAACCCCGAAGAGATAAATACTCTAACCTTCCCGCAAACTGTGATAAGGGGCCAGGCACATAGTTGAGTATCTGTCCTTCCCTGGCTTCAGGACAATCCATGAAAGTGGCAGAATCCTGCAGGTGGGCTGGCGAATCCTGTTCTTCTCCTCCAGCATGCTGGAGATGTGAGACTCCAGAGGCCAGTGTTGCAAGAAGCCAGTCCTTCTTCCCTCACTCCTTAAACAGGCCATTTATTATTTGCTGAAGATCTGATTAGCATCACTCTCTAGGTTAAAGTGGGCACTTCATTTCTGCAGTGCAGAGGGCTGCAAGAACAGCTAGATCCCAAGTTTACTTAGGGAGTGGGGCATTAAAAGCAGTGACAGCAGAAGGTCAGAATCCTAAGTCTCTTGGCAAAATATTTCTTCCTGTCAGCATTGAGCCTTGACACAGACACCTCTCTCCTCTACTCAAATGCCAAAAAGCAGGATCAAGATGATTTCAATGTGTAGAGCTGGAAGAGGAGAGGGTTCCCTTAGAGAAAATGCTTGCAGCAACCAACCAACCTCATTCACCCAAAATAGTAAACAGTTGGTTTCTCTGCTCAGAATCAAAAGGCTTCTGCCAGACAAGCAGTAAGTATCACATGACTAAGTTCCCTCTTCTTTCCTCTGCCTCACTCCTTTCTTGTGCAAAGTCTGCACCAAAGTAGAACAAGAAGCTAAATCACAACACTATTCTATTTTAGTTAATATTTGTATTTTTAATGTTTATAGACAAAAGATACCAAATTGGGGGGGGGGGAGGTCAGGAAGAACTGGCATTGAAAAAATCCATACCACAGCACTGAACTGGAACCCACAAACATAATGGTTAGCAGGCAAATGTGCTCAACCAACAAATGAATAAACACTTCTCAGCAACTTGCAACACTTCGTTGATAAAATCTCTTTAAGAAGATATAGCTCAGACATTTTGGTAGCTCAATACATATTTGACCTTTTAGTTTCAAAAGAAAATAAAGGCTCCTAAGATGCTGGCTAGAGTCAGAGACAGTGTATTGGGAAAATACCGGCAGCCCATGAACAATGTGAGATTCACACTCTTCTCTTATAAACTGTAACTTCGCCCTTTGATTTTGCTCCTTAGATGTCACAGTCCTGTCATTCAAATCATTGGGTAGGCAATCAGGACAGCTATGCTAATAGACTGCATTGAAATCTAGCTGATTATAGAAACAGCTGCCACCATGACCCTCACTGGCATTTCCACCTAAGAGGAGAAGCCAAATAATAAGGCTCGCAGCACAGCCAGAGCCAGACATGCCCCTATATTCTTCTCCCTACAAGCTTCCTTAGCACTTGAAAGCTGAGCAAGGCATGTAATATGGAGGCATGGAAGTAGAAACCTCTATTCTGAGCAACCTGTTCCACTGGGAAAATAGGTGAACATCAAGAATCTGAATGCCTAGCTTGTGCAAGACCCTGGGTTCAATCTCCATAACCACAAAATTATCAAATGTGTCACCATCATCTGCTATGGCCCCTCTTCAAGGGCCAGCCACAGGGCTCTGAGGGTAGAGACATTCTTTCATCTACCACCTACATTATAAATTACTAAGTATTTGTAAAGTAGAAAGGAAAGAAAAACATATATATCAAAAGCCCTTAGTTTAAACACCTTTTCCCAGTAAGAACATGTGAGATCATTGTTGGGCTGTGTCAGAATACAAATACTACCTCTCGTGTTGAGGGTAAGGAGCAAATGATACTTTCAGACATTGGGGATGGGGAGTGTATGTGTGCAAAATGATAATGCTCTTTTGGAAGCCAGTTTGCAAGATTTTTATAAAGTTAAACTTACTATACAAGCCAGTAGTCCCATTCCTGAATATTTATCTAAGGAAAAGAAAAACATATGTCTACATAAGAGCTGTATATTCACAGTAGCTTTATTTGTAACTGCCTGATCCTAGAGACACCCAAAATGTCCTTTGACTTGTGTATGGAATAAAAAATAATGATATGTCCATACATGGAACTACTACTTTAGCAATTGAAAATATCCCACCTATTTGCTACAGGCAACAACAATGGTGAACATCAAAAGCATTATGCTAAGTGAAAGAGACCAGACACAAAAGTCTATATACTATATGATACAGTTATACAAAGTTCAGAGAAAGGCAAAATTACAGAGGCAGAAATCAGATCAGTGGTTGCCAGGGGGTGAGAATGGGGAAGGAGACTGTCTCTCAGAAACATGATACAACTTTTAGGGTGATACAAATATTCTACGTAGAGTTAGGCGTGATGGTGCATGCTTGTAATCCCAGTACTTGGGAGGCTAAGACAGGAGGATCACAGGTTCCCGGCCAGCCTCAGCAACTTGTGAGGCCCTCCACAACTTAGTGAGACGCTGCTTCAAAATAAGTAATAAAACAGGGCTGGGGGTGTAGCTCAGAGGTAGAATGCCCCTAAATTCTATCCCTAGTACCGCAAAAAAAAATGTGTGTGTGTGTGTGTATGTGTGTGTGTGTGTGTGTGTGTGTGTATTCATAATACATAGCCAGGTATAGTGGTGCACTCCTGTAATCCCAATACTTGGGAGGCTGAGATAGAAGGATCTCAGGTTCAAGGTAGGTCAGCCTTTAGCAACTTAGTGAGACCCTCCACAACTAATGAGACCCTGTTTCAAAATAAAAAGAATAAAATAGGACTAGGGGTGTAGCTCGGAGGTAGTGCACCCTGAGTTCAATCCCCAGTATCACAAGGGGAAAAAAATAAAGAATGAAAGAAATATTTTACATTTGTTGTTTGTTTGTTTTGGTGGTACTGAGGATTGAACCCTGGGGGTCTCTACCACTGAGTCACATTCCCCAGTCCTTTTGATGTTTTATTTTGAGACAGGGTCTCGCTATGCTGCCCAAGTCAGTCTTGAATTTGCCTTTCTCCCACCTCAGTCTCCAAAGTTGCTATTTATCTTGACTGTGGTGCTGGTTTTATCAAAATCCACTGATGTGTACCTCTAAAAAGCATGCTCATTACTGCATATAAATTGACTTCAATTTTTAGAAAAGCAGATTAAAAATATTATGTATCAGAATGGAACAGTAGTTAAGAATATATGCTCTGGAGCCAGACTGCCTGCATTTAAATGTTGATTGTACCAATTGCGACCTTGAGAAATGTAATACCTCTGTGCCTCCATTTCCTCCTCCCTCAAGTATGGATAACAGTATTCACTTCATAGGGTCATCGCTTCATAGGTAATCCGTGAATTAATATGAGGGAGGCACTAGGACACTGTCTATAGTATAAGCATTCTGTAAATCTGAGCGGGTGTCTTAACACAATTATGTAACACATACACATGCATGTCTCCTATGCTCAGAGGACAGAGTGGAAGGATGGTCTCCATCTGGATGGTGGGAAGAAAGCAATTTTATTTTCTCTCTTTCTCCATTTTGTTTATCTGTATCTTTTAAATTTTCTACATGAAACAAGTATTGCCTTTGTTGTTTTGGGTTTTTTTTGTTTTTTTTTTTTCTCAAAAAAATATGTCAAAGAAGCCGGGCGGGGTGGCGTACGCTTGTAATCCCAGCATTTGGGAGGCTGAGACTGGAGAATCCGGGTTCGCGGCCAGCCTCAGCTACCTAGTGAGGCACTCCGCAACTTAGTGAGACTCGGTTTCAAAATAAAGAATAAAAAAAAAATAGGGCTGGGGGTATAGCTCGGAGGTAGAATGCTCTTGAATTCAATCCCCAGTACCGCAAAAAAAAAAAAAAAAAAAAAAGTCAAAGAAAGGACACTGGGCTGGGAATCATGAGTGCTGGTTTTCCGCTGTGCTGCAAAGCACCTAGTTAGCTGTATGACCTCAGGGGATCACCTTCATCTCCAAAAATAAGTGGCTTGAGTGGATAGGGTGTCTCCATCTCTAAAACTGAATGTTCTCTAAGATTTACAGTGGCACTAGGCAAGCTATTAATTTTAATTTTTCTTTTGATATTTACTATCTACCTATCAAATGCCAGGTGCTGCAGACACGGATGGAGTTTACAATAAAAGCTGCTCAAGAAAACAGTGGGGCAGACTGGCACCCACAGACCAGGGCTCTGAAGGAGGGCAGAGTTGGGTCTAGCTGGCTGGGACAAGTCAGAGAAGGTCTCCAGGAGAAGACAACTGAGGTGAGAGCAGAATGGTTTAAAAAAAAAAAAAAGTCAAGTGAAAAAGTTAGGAAGGGCATTCCAACCAAAAGACGACACAGGTACAAAAGCAAAAAGGATGAAAATAATTACTTGGGAAATCAAGAAGAGAAAGGGAAACAGAGAAAGGTCATTTTGCCAGCAGCGTGGAAAGGAGAGAGACATGACCAGGGAGGGAGCACTCAGACTGTTGATAATCTCCAGAAACCATGTGGACAGGAGGTGTGTTTTTCTTCTCTAAAAGGTTATGTATGCCACAAATAAACCTGATAAATATTAGTTTAGGATGTACTTTACTATGTTTACCAACAGAGCATATACTTACAAAAAAATTTACAAACAAAAATGTCAGCACACTTCTATTTTCCCCAGTTAATCATACACACTTGTTCACTCAAAAAATATTTACTGAGTGTGTGTTATACATATGGTAGGTGCTGGGGGCAGGCACAGGCAGTAAACAAATGAAACCCCAGAGCAACCCAGCAATCAGATCACTGTTTCATCGGAGTTTCTCCAAGACCTGTGCTCCACTCCTCAGGAGCAGTACAGAGGTAGTGTGGGCTTGCAGCTGAGCATTTGCAGGTGAATCAGAGGGCCCTTTGCTCAAATTAGGGCTCTGACTATCTACCACTAGTTAACCTTAGGAGCCATCATTCTCACACCTGGAAACGGGGATGACATCAGAAAATTCATTGGGTTTTAGGAAAAATTTAATGAGACAATCAATAATCAATGTGTCAACTATGTAGAAAACGCTCAGCAACTTGTCCCTTCTACTTTATTATTATTTTCCACATTTATTTATTTATTTTATTTATTTTTTTTTTCGGTACTGGGGATTGAACCCAGGGGCATTCTACCTCCGAGCTACACCCCCAGTCCTATTTTTTATTCTTTATTTTGAAACAGGGTCTCACTAAGTAGATGAGGCTGGCCACAAACCTGCGATCCTCCTGTCTCAGCCTCCCAAATACTGAGATTACAAGTGTGCACCACCATGCCCAGCTAATTTTCCACCATTAAGACAGACCATGATCTCCTATTACAAAGACAAAAATATTCACATGGTAGGAAAAGGAGGGGGGGAGGCATAAAAAAGATGTTTAACATTACCAAATTCATATTTTAGTGAATCAACAATCATTTTCTTGTAAAGATAGCATGCTTGAGCCAGGAAGGGTGGCACATGCCTGTAATCCCAGTAGCCAGGAAGCTAAAACCAGAGGATAGCAGGTTCAAGGACAGCCTTAGCAAATAGTGAGACTCTCAGCAACCTAGTGAGACCCTGTTTCCAAATAAAAAATAAAAAGGGCTGGGGGTGTAGCTCAGAGGTAGAATGCCCTTGGGTTCAACCTCCAGTACTACCCCCTTCCCCCCAAAAAATGCTTGGAATTTACATTCCTTTAGAAGTTCTCAAACTGTTCAACTGTTCATGTCTGCCTACATTATATGACTTAGCAAATTAAATAAAAACCATCACCCAAAATAGGGAGCCAGTCACAATCTCTCCCATGATTCCTTGTTTCTCTGATGAATACTGAGTCATTTAAAGAGCAGAAGCAACACAGTACTGACAAGTAGTCTCAACACAAAACTGTGGGGCAGAGTTGCCAGAGCTACTGTGGACCAACCATGTACTATAAGCAGAACTGTCTGATACAGAAAACCAAGATGAAAGGGGGGTTTCCTAATGGGCTGCCCCCTTTGGATAACCATGTCTTCAGAGAGAAAAAGGGCAAATCACTTAATGTTTTTCGAGCAAAAAAATTTTGAAAATTTAGAGTGTTCCCTACCTCTAATCACATACCCCAGTGATTTAACTACTCTTCTAAATAAAAAAATTAAAAAAAATTTTTTAAGATTTTTTTTTTCAATACTAGTACATGCTAGGCAAACACTCTGCTGCTGAGCTGCATCCTCAACCCTGATTTTTTCAGATAGGTCTAGCTAAGTCGCTCAGGCTGGCCTCAACCTTACGGTTCTCCTGCCTCAGCCTCATAAGTATCTAGGATTACAGGTGTATGCTAAAACACAGTAAAAACATTTCTTTCTTACAAATGACTTTGAAAGCAAGAACAGTCATTTAAATAGATTTTGAAGGCAGACTGTACAATTCAAAAAGCAAGTATCTTCTCTGTGGCCCTAGACATTAAAGGCTGCTATAGTTTGGATATGGTATGCCCCCCACCACCACCACTGCAAAGCTCACATACCAGAAGCTTGGTCTCCAGTGTAGGGGTGTAGAAATGGCGGAACCTTTAAGAGGTGGGACCTAGTATAAACTGGTTAGGTCGTTGGGGGGATTTCCCTGGAAAGGGATTATTGTAGTTCTTATGGGACCATAGTTAGTTCCCATGAGAATAGAGTACTGTAAAAAGAGTGAGCCTGGCTCCTAAATTCCTCTGGCTTGCGGTCTCTCCATGTGCTCTTTCCCTTTTGCACATGTTCCTACCATGATGCCATTGCATGTTGTAATGTAGCTAGAAGGCCCTCAAGAGAACCAAGTAGAAACCAGTGCCATGCTCTCGGATCTCCAGAACCATGAGCTACCTAAACCTCTTTTCTTTACAAATTAGCCAGTCTCAAGCATTTTGTTACAGCAACAGAAAACAGACCAACACAAGAGACAAGATGATTTTACTTAAACTTCCCCCCATAAATTCTCCTTTGATTTGAAACCAGGAGTGTTATACTTCAGCCCACAGAGGTAATCTAGACAGGAGTTTCCAGGACAGTCTATAATTTTTTGTGCTCTAATAAAGCAAAAGTCTACAGCTATAATAGAAAGAATACCATACTTTTACTTCTCTCTCTCTTATTGGTAGTTCACCATTCCTTTATGAAGACAGTCTTCTGTGGACTAATTGTCATGCTCTGGCCACCAGGACCTCTTTTCCCACCTAATGTCACTGGGGACACCTGTTTGCTACTCTCCCCCATTACCCGCATGTCCACCCCCATATCAGTGCACAGGGAAGCCAGCGGCTAGCGAAGTTCTGGACAACCTGGGCATTCCTGCTTTGCACTGGTCTGCTTTAAGGGCCTCTGCCTGTGCTAGGTATTAGCAAGAAGAGCCTAAGAAAATCCCAAAGGCAAGTTCTTCCCACAAGGTGTTCAGGGGAGCAGAGCTACCAAGGCTAGACATCTTGTTCATTTGTGCTTCACTGTAACTGCTTGTGATTGCCCCAGAACACACCGCTATTTGCTCTTTGTCAGTGGTTCAGACATCATCAGCCAATCAACAGAATCAGAAGTACACAGCCAGGTGAAAACACTATCAGATGATGTCAAACTATACTCTGCTGTCTCTTTCTTATTACTTCATGTTTTTTGCTGGTGCTGGGGATTGAACCCAGGGGCATTCAACCTCTGAACTTCATCCCCAGCCCTATTTTTATTTTTATTTGGAAACAGGTCTCACTATAAAGTTGCAGAGGGCCTGGGTAAGTGGTGAGGCTGGCCTCAAACTTGCACTCCTCCCATCAACCTCCCAAGTAGTGCAACCATAGGCATGTGCCACCACACCCAGCTCATTGTCTTTGGTTACTCACATCTTTCAAAATCCAAAGCTAGCAGTGCTCCTCTATCACAAGGCCCTCGCCCTTCACTTCACCTCTGAAGCAAGAACACTGCGTGTTAATTGTTCTATAGAGCCATACATTTCCCGAGAAGTCTCAGATCCCAGACACCACACTCACAAACACCAATCCACGTAATACATGCAAGGACAGGATAAAATGGAGACCACTTAACTATGTGTTATCTGTAATCTGGGAATTTGAAAGAAATTTGAGCCCTACAGGATAAGTGAGTTGACTGAGCTCCCTCAAAGATACTATATTCCGAGTCACTTCCAATCTGGAATGCTGCATAATTTTAAAAAGAGTACCGTGTCCTTTATCACATAGGCTAACTTGAAATTCTGACGTGCTTCAACAATGACACTATCTTTTTTTTATTTTTCAGTGGTGGTGCTGGGGACAGAACCTAGGCTTGCATGCTAGGCAAAAAAAAACACAAATTCTTACCAAGAATTTACTACAAAGAAGGTATCCACATTTTCTAGGATTAAAAAAAAAAAACTAAAGCTGATAAATGTAGATGATTTTTTTTTTTGGCGGTACTAGGGATGGAACCCAAGGGCATTCTACCTCTGAGCTACAACCTCAGCCCTATTTTTTATTTATTCTTTATTTTGAAACAGGGTCTCACTAAGTTGCGGAGGGCCTCACTAAGCAGCTGAGGCTGGCCATGAACCCAGATCCTCCCTTCTCAGCCTCCCAAGTACCAGGATTACAAGCATGTGCCACCACACCTGGATGAAAATTAATTTTGTAGCTTTAAATGTAAATAATGAATTTAAGTAAGTTCCGAACTGTATTGGGCCTATAATACCAGTACTTGGGAGGCTGAGAAAGGAGAACTGCAGGTTCGAAACCAGTGTGTGCTAACTTAGCAAGACCCTGTTTCAAAATGAAAAATAAAACAGGGCTAGAGGTAGAACACCCTGGGTTCAATATACAGTAGCCCCCCCCCCCCCCCAACACACACACACTCACACAAATTTGGGATAATGAGCTTACTTTGTATATGTTTTTAAGAAAACAAATATAAGCTGGGTACGGTGGTATACACCTGTAACTCCAGTACATGGAAGCTAGGACAGGAAGATTGTAGGTTTGAGACCAGCCTCAGCAACTTGGTGAGACCCTCAGCAACTTAGCAAGACCCCGTTACAAAATCAAAAAGGCGGAGGTTATAGCTGGGAGTAGAATGTCCCCAGGTTCAATCTCTGCTTTGAAAGAGAGAGCAAGGGGAGAGGGGAGAGAGAGAACAAATATAGTATTTTATAATAAAACTTGCTTTTAGAAATTGTAAATTAACTGTTTAACTGCTTTGTGGTTTTAAAAAATAACTGGATTTTTCAAATTTCCTAAATCTCAAATTGTCAGATAATCTCAAGATAAATGCTACATCTGGTTAGAATCAGGTCGTGGCAGATTTTGAATATATCAATTCATCAGCCTTTCTGTTAGTAAATAGCAACTTTTGATTAATAAAACTGGGTGAACAGTTTTATTCAGATGTTACTTCTGACCTTTATTAAACCTTGGGTAGTGGGGGTTGAACACAGGTGGATTCTATCTCTGAGCTAGACTTCCAGACTTATTTTATTTTTCTTTTGAAATAGTGTCTCATTAAATTGCTCAGGTTGGTCTGGAACCTGTGATCCTCCTGTCTCAGCCTCCCAAGTACTGGGATTACAGGCATATAGCACCACATCTGACTATCTTCACGTCTTTATGAAAAACAACAGACAACTAAAAATTGTTTAGATCTTATATGTAAATGTCGCCACTGTAAATTCAAGCAATCAAAATGATGAGGGGAGGTAAAGGAAAGTAGCCACTCAAATGAGACAGTATAAAAGGGTCTACTCACACAGAATCCTCACCTAGAACCTCAAACAAAGACAGGCTACTCAACTCATGTTAAAATTATGAAACAAGCCGGAAGTGGTGGGCGCACACTTGTAATCCCAGTACTTGGGAGGCTGAGACAGGAGGATCACAGGTTCACAACCAGCCTCAGTTGCTGAGTGAGGCCCTCCACAATTTAATGAGACTCCGTTTCAAAACAAAGAATAAAAAATAGGGCTGGGGGTGTAGCTTGGAGGTAGAATGCCCCAGGCTTCAATCCCCAGTATCACCCTCCCCCCCAAAAAAACAAAATAAAATTATGAAACACATATGCCCATAGTCCCAGCTATTTGAAAGGCTTAGGCAGGAGGATCACTTGACCCCAGGAGTTGGAGGCCAGCCTAGAAAATATAGCAAGTCCTCATCTAAAAATAAGTAAGATAAAAGTATGAAACATTCAAAATTGGAATGGACTCTATTAGTATAGTGTCCTTTAGGAAACATCGTCCTACCGCCTGTTCATATCCATCATCTTACAAACCTGGCTCGAAACTTACCTTTTCCAAGAAACTTTGGCTGACTAACTTGAAAAAACTGGTCATTGCAATGGCTGTACTTCCAGCACAAAAACCCCTCTCACTTTGTAGCCTAATAGCTACATCCATCTACAAATGAATGCTAAACTCTTTGAAGAAAAAGATTAGCATCTTGTTTCTTATTTTATTTATAAAATAAAAATTTAATTGTTTATCTTATTTTGCCACAAAATAAAATGGGGCTCTATACAATGGATATTCAATACACATGATAAGATACCAATAGTAGGCAGGCATGGTGGCGCACACTTGTAATCCCAGTACTTGGGAGCTTGAAAACGGAGGATCCAGGTTCCCGGCCAGCCCTCAGCTGCAACGTCGTCTTAATAGCTGGGCCTTGAGCATGGCTCGGCCCGCTGGAACCCTGCAAGGCAGGTGATTACAAAAGAAGGAACGCATGGCATTTCCCATTTTGCATTATTATATTCTGGAAATCTGGGGTGCTTTGGGTTTTGCTTTCATATTAATTATAAAGAAAAATCTCTTAGAGACACAGGATGGCTAAACGGATTGTGAAAAGAACAATGCCTCAGCTCGCATCAGAGATATTAACCCTCTACAAACATCATGAATTGAACTTTGCAAACTTAGATACAAATCAAAGGAACTTAGGTCTACTATTTTTTATATGAGTAAAGAAAGTTTTTTTTTTCTTTTTCTTTTTCTTTTTCTTTTTCTTTTTTTTTTTTTTTTTTTTTTTTTTTTTTGCGGTACTGGGGATTGAACTCAGGGGCATTCTACCTCCGAGATATACCCTCAGCCCTATTTTTTATTCTTTATTTTGAAACCGAGTCTCACTAAGTTGCAGAGTGCCTCACTAGATAGCTGAGGCTGGCCGAGAACCCGGATCCTCCGGTCTCAGCCTCCCGAATGCTGGGATTACAAGCGTGCGCCACCACGCCCGGCTAGTAAAGAAAGTTTTAAGACAGATAGTTTCTCTCTCTCGGAAACACCTCCCCCTTGTCCCACCACTTATTAACTACTTTCTAGCTACCTGACAGGAGCTGAGCAAATAGTGAAGATTTAATCTAATGAATAGAGTTTCCTCTCCATCATTAACCTTTAACATTGTTTTTGTACTAAAAGAATTTTTATATACGTATTGTGCTCTGTAACCTTTGCTGTTTTCTTATCCCATCAAATATTATGGGAAATAGCTTTTCTAGTTAAAGATGTACCCACTCAACTTTAGAAAAAACAAGTCTGTAAAAATTCCTGCCTCATTGTAAAAAAGAGTATAAGAAACGATGATGACATGAATTAAACAGATACGTTTCCACACTGCGGGCGGTGTGAGCTTATTCTCGCGACCTCGTGCTCAATCCCCATCTATGGACGAGCTCCCAACACTCAGCTGCTTAGTGAGGCATTCTGCAACTTAGTGAGACCATTTCAAAATAAAGAATAAAAATAGGGCTGGAAGTGTAGCTCGGATGTAGAATGCCCCTAGGTTCCATTCCCAGTACCACACACACACACACAAAAAAGGATATCAACAGCATCTAGTCAAGTGTGTTCAAACCAGCAGATCTGATTACCAAACCCTCAGTAATGTTATTTATCATCACTGTCAGAGCCCAGACAAAGGGAAGTGGAAAGAGAACAAACTCAAATCAGCCCTGGTACTGATCAGACCTACACTGTGGCAGCCTATATTCATGATAAAATAAAGTTCCGATTTTTATCTGAGTCTCACCCATTCTCCTCCATACACATCTAATCAAGTCTGCATGGTTTAAGCCATGTACTCATGTGTCAAAGGTTGACGCCAAACTTCAGCATTTACCAGCTCGTGTCCAGTTGCTCTCAAAGTAAAATTTTACCTAATGTGAAGGATTGATGCTGGAGTTAAATGAGGTAACTACTCAAGTGCTTAACAAGGGAGAGAGTCATTATATGTAGCTATCATTGGCATTAAAATGATCATTAATTAAAGAAAAATACTCATACTATAAATGTGTAACTAATGAAGTACATTACAACATCGACTTTCTTAGATATGATCTGCTTACCACTGTGTTCAGCTTCCCCAGAAAAACGATCTCTGCAGCAGGGTAATTTGCCAATGAATCCAGGGAAGAAGGCTTTGCACAGATACACAGATTCCTCAATATAATTCAATTTTTGTTACAGTCTCATTAAATAAAAGCCTTAATTCTAATGCCCAGTTTTTTACTATTAAAGAATTGTCATACTGTCCATCTCCCAATATCTTACAACCCATGTCTCACTGGCAATTCAAGTAGATATGGGTATGTTACCCACATCTCAGTTTATTTCTGTTAAAAATGTTAACTTCAGTCCTGACTGAAGGAATACTAAAGTGTCAATGAGCTATCACTTCATACCTATAAGACCAGAAGAAAAATTTTAAAACCTTATAACATCCATATCTAACAGAGGTGGAGAAAAGTATTTTCATACACAACAGGTGGAAATGTGACATCTTAAAAAAAAAAAAAAGCTTGCTTTGGCATCTTAAAAATATTTAATCCTCTTAATTCATAAGTTCTACTCCTAAGAATATACTGCAAAGAAATATACACATCAATATGTAAAACTTATATAAAAAGGATATTATGCAGCATAATGGAGAAGGGAGGGAAGGGGGAGGTGGAGAGGTTGGTCCTCTGACAGGAATGTCAGAACATATTGCAGTGCATAAAAGTAATGGAAGAGTATGCAGCCATTAAAAAGAATTAATCTGAGCTGTGCTCAAAGGTGAGGAGAGATCCCACTAAGTATTAGTGAGTGTTCACGCACAGTGTTGCATGCCTGTAGTCCCAGTTACTAGGGAGGCTGGGGTGAGAGGATCATTTAAGCCCAGGAATTGGTGATCAGCCTGAGCAATATAGCAAGATCCTGTTTTAAAAAGAAACTTCCAAGCCGGGCGTGGTGGCGCACGCTTGTAATCCCAGCATTCGGGAGCCTGAGACCGGAGGATCCGGGTTCGTGGCCAGCCTCAGCTACCTAGTGAGGCACTCCGCAACTTAGTGAGACTCGGTTTCAAAATAAAGAATACAAAATAGGACTGGGGGTATAGCTCGGAGGTAGAATGCCCGAGTTCAATCCCCAGTACCGCAAAAAAAA
>PVLC010015128.1:2500-37906 GCA_004027655.1 Graphiurus murinus
TTGCGGCCGCTGTGTGTTACCAGTCAAACCTAAAGAAGGGTGCAAGCCAGCCTGGGAGTGGCAATAGTGTCAGCCACTGCGCTGCTGCTTAGGGACTGCTTGACTACTTAACTAAATGGCCTATTAAGGCTGGGTATGGTGGCTCACACGTGTAATCCCAGCAACTGGGTAGGCTGAGGCAGGAGGATCACAGGTTCAAGGACAGCCTCAGCAACTTAGCCAAGACTCTGTTTCAAAAAAATAAAATAAAACAAAATAGGGCTGGGGGTATAACTCAGAGGTCGAATGTCCCCGAGTTCAATCTCTAGTACCAGAAAAATAATATAAATTTAAGAAATAAAAAAAAGGTTGAGGATGTAGTTCAGTTATAGAGCAACCCTGGGCTCAATACCTAGTGTGGGGGGACAAAAGCAAAAAGCAAAGGCCTCTTAAGACCCCTCTGTTAAACGGAGGAACCCTGCAGTGTAGCAAAAGTCAGATTATGGGATGGTCACCTTCTCAGCTAACTAAACCTGTTGTTTGAGATGACATCAAAGTGGCCAGCATTATTTTGAAAGGGAAAGAAGCATGGGAGCAAGGAAACAAATACATACACACATAAAACAGGTTGTTTTTTTGTTTGTTTGTTTTGGTACCAGAGTTTGAACCCAGGGGCATGCTACCTCTGAGCTACACTCCCAGCCCTTTTTCTTTTCTTTTTTTTTTTTTTTTTTGGTGGTACTGGGGATTGAACTCAGGGGCATTCTACCTCCGAACTATATCCCCAGCCCTATTTTTTATTCTTTATTTTGAAACCGAGTCTCATTAAGTTGTGGAGTGCCTCACTAGGTAGCTGAGGCTGGCCAAGAACCTGGATCCTCCGGTCTCAGCCTCCCAAATGCTGGGATTACAAGCGTGCACCATCACGTCCGGCTTCTTTTTTTTTTTTGATGGTGAGGATTGAACCCAGAGGCATTCTACCTCTAAGCTATGCCCCTAAACCCTCCCCCCTTTTTCCCCTTTTTTATTTTGAAAAAGAGTCTCACTAAATTGCTGAGGCTAGCCTCAAATATGTGATCCTCGTGTCTCAGCCTCCCAAGTACTGGGATTATAGGCCTGTGTCACCACACCTGGCTACCCCCAGCCCTTTTTTTTTTTTTTTTTTTTTTTTGCAGTACTGGGGATTGAACTCAGGACTCAGGGGCATTCTACCTCCGAGCTATACCTCCAGCCCTATTTTTTATTCTTTATTTTGAAACCGAGTCTCACTAAGTTGCCTTTTTATTTTTTATTTTGAAACAGGGTCTTGCTAGGTTGCTGAGAGTCTTGTTAAATTGCTGAGGCTAGTCTCGAACCTGTGGTCCTCCTGTCTCAGCCTCCCAAATACTGAGATTACTGGCATGTGTCACCTTACCCAGATAAAACAGACTTTTAGAACTATGTCTGATCCAGGTGTGGAACCAGGTGTAGCTCAGAGGTAGACTGACCCTGGGTTCATCTCCCAATACCAAAAAACAATAAAAAAAGAAAACCCACAAAATTATGCCAAAGAACTCTGGATTACAGTACATAGAACAGTATAGAAGCAAACAGATTATGCCCAGGAAAACTATCTTTCAAAACCAATGGAGAAATAAAAATATTCCAAGGTAAGCAGAAACTAAAAGGATTCATGACTATTAAGCTGGCATTAGAGAAAATACTTAAAGAAATACACAGATGGGCATGGTGGTACACACCTGTAATTCCAGTACTTGGGAGGCTGAGACAGGAATATCACAGGTTCAAGCACAGCCTCAGCAATGTAGGAAAACCCTGTTTGAAAACAAAACAAAACAAACAACAACATAAAGGGCTGGGGGAGTAGCTCAGAGATAGAATGCCCCTGAGTTCAATCCCCAGTACTATAGAAAGAAAGGAAGGGAGGGACAGAGGGAAAAAAGAAAGAACAAATAAAAAATATACTTCAGAGCAAGAAAAGGGAATAGCTAAGTAAAGAAATGCTAAAGCTGAATCAAACAAATTATAATTCAAAATGCTAGAAAATGACATTCACCTTCTATAACAACACTGAATATAAATGGTCTCAACTCCCCAAATGAAAGACATAGCCTGACTAAGTGGGTAAAAAATCAAAACACAACTATATGATGTTTATAAGAAAACATCTTATAACCAAAGATATTCACAGGCTAACAGTGATAGGATGGAAAAAGATATTCCATGCAAATGGAGACCAAAAGCACACAGGGGTAGCTACTCTCACATCCGACAAAACAGACTTCAAGCCAAAACTTATCAGAAGAGACAAAGACGGTCACCTCTTACCAATAAAGGGAATAATTCAACAAGAAGATACAATTATAGTAAACAGTTATGCTCCAAATGTTGGAGCACCCACTTACATAAAACAAACACTATTTGACCCCAATACAATAATACTGGGAAACATCAATATACCTCTATCAACATTAGATAGGTCACTCAGAAAAAAGATCAGTAAAGACCCTTCAGAACTAAAGAATACTATAAATCAAATGGACCTAACATAAATTTACAGAATATTTCACCCAACAACAGCTAAATTTGTTCTTTGAACCATATTCTAGGATACAAAGCAAGTATTAGCAAAATCAAAACAACTGATATAATTCCTTGTATTTCTTCAGATCATAATGGGCTGAAAGCAGAAATCAATAGCAAGAAGATCCAGAGGAATTACATAAATACATAGATTAAACAATACACTATTGTTGTTGTTGTTTTTGTGGTGCTGGGGATTGAACTCAGTGGCATTTACCTTTAAGCTACATTCCCAGACCTATTTTATTTTTTATTTGGAAACAGGGTCTCACTAAGTTGCTGAGAGCCATGCTAAGTTGCTTTGAACCTGTGACCCTCCTATTTCAGCCTCCCAACTACTGGGATTGCAGGAGTGTGCCACCACACCCAGCTTAAACAATATACTTTTGAATGAGGACTGGATCATATCAGAAATAAAAGGAAAAAATTTAAAAATACTTAGAATCAAACGAAAATAGAGATATAACTTATCAAAATCTCTGGCGTACTATGAAGGTGGTTTTATTTATTTATTTTGTGATACTAGGGATTGAACCCAGGGATATTCTTCCTCTGAGCTCCCAGTCCTTTTTATGTTTTTGTTTTGAAACAGGGTCTTACTAGTTTGCTGAAGGTCTTGCTAAGTTGCCGAGGCTGGTCTTGAGTCTGCGATCGTCCTGTCTCAGCCTCCCAAATACTGGGATTACAGGTGTGTACCATCACACCTGGCTTGAAGGTGATTTTAAGAGGAAACTTTATATCATTGAGTACGCATATAAAAAAAAAAAAACAGCTGGGCATGGTGGTGCATGCTTGTAATCCCAGTACTTGAGAGGCTGAGACAGGAGGATCGCAGGTTCATGGCCAGCCTCAGCTACTTAGTGAGGCCCTCTGCAACTTAGTGAGACCCTATTTCAAAATAAAGAATAAAAAATAGGGCTGGGGTTATAGCTCGGTAACTCAGAGGTAGAATGCCCTGTACTAGCCGGGCGTGGTGGCTCACACTTGTAATCCCAGCATTCAGGAGGCTGAGACCGGAGGATCCGGGTTCGAGGATAGCCTCAGCTACCTAGTGAGGCACTCCGCAACTTAGTGAGACTCGGTTTCAAAATAAAGAATAAAAAATAGGGCTGAGTGTATAGCTCGGAGGTAGAATGCCCCTGAGTTCAATCCCTAGTACCGCAAAAAAAAAAAAAAAAAAAACAACAACCAGAAAGATTCCAAATAAATGATGCTTCTCAAGACACTGGAAAAACAGGAACAAACTAATTCAAAGCCAGTAGAGGCAGGAAATAATTAAAAATCAGAAATTAATGAAATAGAGAATAAAAATACAAAAGATTAATAAAACAAATAGCTTATAGAGAAGATAAACAAGATTGATAAACCCTTAGCCAACTTAACCAAAAGAAAGAGAGAAATGATCCAAATTAATAAAATAGGAGCTGAAAAAGGAGATACCACAGACAGCATGGAAATCCAAATGATCATTAGAAAATTGTGTGTGTGTGTGTGTGTGTGTGTGTGTGTGTGTGTGTGTGTGTGTGTTTACTGGGGATTGAACCCAGGGGCATTCTACCTAGATTGCTGAGGGTTTCACTAAATTGCTGAGGCTAGTCTCGAACCTGCAATCCTCCTCTCAGCTTCCCAAGTCCTGGGATTATAGGCATGTGCTACCATACCTGGCACGTTAGGAACAAATTTAAAAACTTATACGCCAATAAATTGGATAACCTAGATAAAATTTGACAAATTTCTAGATACATACAACCTACATAAACTGAACCAAGAGAATATAGAAAGCCTAAACAGAACAGTAACAAGCAAAGACATTGAAGCAGTAATAAAAAGTCTCCCAACAAAGAAAAACCCAGTACCATAAGGATTCCCAGCTGAATTCTACAAGACCTTTAAAGAAGAACTAATCCCAGTATTTCTCAAATTATTCCATGAAACAGTGAAGGAATACTCCCAAACGCATCCTATGAAGCCAGTATCATCTTGATACCAAAATAAAATACAGATACTTCAAGGAAAGAAAGTTATAGACCAGTACCCTTGATGAACATGGATGCAGAAATTCTTAATAAAAAGGTGTTAGCCACCAACACCTGAATGGATAAAAAATGTAATATGTACACACAATGGAGTATTACTCAGCTATAAAGAAGAACAAAATTGTAGCCGGGCGTGGTGGCACACACTTGTAATCCCAGTACTTGGGAGGCTGAGACAGGAGGATCACAGGTTCACAGCTAGCCTCTGCAACTTAGTGAGACCCTGTTTCAAAAAAAAAATATATGACTAGGGGTGTAGCTCAAAGGTAGAATGCCTTTGGGTTGAATCCCCAGAACCGCAAAAAAAAAAAAAAAAAAAAAAAAAAGAACAAAATTATGTCATTTGTCATTTGTAGGAAAATGGATGGAACTAGAGAATATTATGCTAAGTGAGTTTAGCTGGTCTCAGAAAAGGAAGGGTTGTATGTTTTCTCTCCTATGTGGAAGTTAGAAAGAAAATAGGAAACAAAGGAGACTTCAGATAAATGAGGACAGAAGCCAGTAGAGTAGTGGAAGGAGATTAAGGGACGGATGTGAGGAGGGGGAAAAAGAGGATTGAGGAAGGAAACAGTTCAAATACTCTTGCCCATATAGGAAGATATCACTACCAATCTCACTAACACATGTATGAGGAGGTAGGAGGAAGGGCAGGGCAGGATGCGGGCTGAAATACACCAAGTGCTGAGTGCATGAATCTTTGTGTCCCTTTAAACCTCACTATGATGTATAATTACGATGCACCAATAAAAGTATAAAAAAGAACAAAAGAATATAACATGCCTAAATTCAGATTAATAAACATATGGATTATATAAAAAAGAAATCCTAAAACAAGCAAAACTAACCTGCAATAAAATAAATCAGATCTGGCAGTGGAGGGTTAGGGAGGTTACAGTGAACTGGCAGCAAGGGGACACAGGGAAACTTTCTAGAGCAGTGGAAATGTGCTCTGTATTAAGATGCCATTAAGCCGGGTGTGGTGATGCACGCTTGTAATCCCAGCATTTGGGAGGCTGAGACTGGAGGATTCGAGTTCGCGGCCAGCCTCAGCTACTTAGTGAGGCACTCCGTAACTTAGTGAGACTCGGTTTCAAAATAAAGAATAAAAAATAGGGCTGGGGGTATAGCTCGGAGGTAGAATGCCCCTGAGTTCAATCCCCAGTACCGCAAAAAAAAAAAAAAAAAAAAAAAAAAAAGATGCCATTAAGCAGTCAGGCATGGTGATGCATGCCTGTATGCCTGTAATCCCAGCACTTGAGAGGCCAAGACAGGAGGATTGAAGGTTTAAGGCCAGCTTTAGCAACATATTGACATAAGGAACATTTTTTTTATTCTTTATTTTGAAACAGGGTCTCACTAAGTTGCGGAGGGCCTCACTAAAGCCATGAACCCAGATTCTCTGGTCTCAGTCTCCCAAGTACTGGGATCACCATGCCCAGCTGGCAAAATAAATTTTAATAAATAAGATTTTCATGAGGTCTAATTTACAGAAATAAAATTGATGACTTGATGACTATTGGTGACAGTATGCACCTGCTTAATGGCTTTTTTTCTTTTTTTGTACTAGATGTTGTTCCCAGGGACATTCTACCTCCAAGCTATACTGCATTTCTTCTTGCTAAATTGTTGGGCTGGCCTTCAATCTGTGATCCTCCTGTCTCAGCTTCCCAAGTACAGGGATTGCAGGGGTGCGCCACAGTGCCCAGTGACAATTTATTTTAAAATAAAATAGCAACAAAGGAAACAATGCAGCAAGTAAATGAGATAGGAGGATCACAGATTCAAGGCCACCCTCAGCAACTTAAAGATATGAAGGGTGAGGATTGTAGCTTGATGTAGTACGCCCCTGGGTTCAATCCCCAGGAATAAAACAAACAGCAAGTACAATATCAGTAAAAATAATTTTTTACAAGTCTTTTCTATGGAAGTATTTTTAATAAACACTCATGAAAGATAAATTACCTGTTTATTTACTAGAGCTTAATATACTAGCAAATATAATGGGCTAACTAGTATTTAATTTATTTACCTTTCTTAATTTTGTTTTATTTTGTGTGTGTGTGTGTGTGTGGTACTGAGGATTGAACACAGGAGCATTCTATCTCCCAGATATACCCCTAGTCTTTTTTTATGTTTTGTTTTGAAACAAAGTCTTGCTATGTTGCTGACGTTGGTCTCAAATCTGCGATCCTTCTGTCTCAGCCTCTCAAGTACTGGGATTACAGGCATGCACCACCACACCTGGCTACTTATCTCTCTTAATTTTAATCTCTTAATTTTAATGCTACATATTCAATAAAATTCTATTATTAATAATAAGTTTCTAAATCAAGCTAAAAAGAAAGAAAAGCACTTCGAGTGTGGTCAAAGTACATGGGACCATCCAGAAGCAAACAGATTATGCCTACGAAGGGACTTCAAGTTATGATTACAGCAAATGGAACAGTCTAGAAGCAAATGGGATGTGAGGTCTTCTATGGTTTTGAGGGAATTAAATTACCGAAGAAACCCAGAGCCTGGGCTGATAAAGCCAGGAGGTTTGGAACAACCCTTGTGTAGGAAGTGATGTGAGAGAGTCCAGGATCCCCATCATTAGCTCTCTGATCTCATTTCCTACTTTCTCCCATCACTGCCTCTTTCCCAGGCAACCTCCTTCCCGCTCCTTAACATGATAAACACACCAAGGCTCAGATCTCCTGCCTCTGCTGTTTCCCCTGCACGGAAATGATTTTCTTTGAGATATTCCATAGCAAAGAACAGTGCGGATCCCAGCCCCAGACATAATGGAAAGCAAGGCCCCCAGGTCCACTTTTGGTGGCATAAAACAAAAGCTAGGAATAGCCTAATTGTCCTGCCATCTGGTCCTGTAAGAACCTCTGATACCCACAAAGTGCACTAATGATTTCCAGGAGTTGCTAGGGTTTGTCACGTGTACGTAGGATCAAGTCCTCTCCCATGGCCCCTACCCTCAGCTGGATACCACAGACAGTGCTGCCACCCTTCTGGTTCCGTTCTGGGACTGGTTTCGCCTGTGGGCTTACAATGGTTCTGTCTTGGTGCTGTCTGGACAGTAGGGTGTGGAAAGTACTTGGTGGTCTGGGCAGGTAGGGATGGACCGCGCTGTCCCCCGTGTGACCTGCTGCTGAGGGAGAAGTGCCCGATGGGACAAGAGGCGAAAGCAACCACGGGGAGTCCCATAGTAAAAGGGGCATTGGTGCTTTCGTGGTGTATATAGAAATTGGCTCCAGACCAGCCTCAGCAATTTAGTGAGACTCTCAGCAATGTAACAAGACCCTGTTTCAAAATAAAAATAAAAGGACTGGGAAGCCGGGCGTGGTGGCGCACGCTTGTAATCCCAGCATTTGGGAGGCTGAGACCGGAGGATCCGGGTTCGCGGCCAGCCTCAGCTACCTAGTGAGGCACTCCGCAACTTAATGAGACTCGGTTTCAAAGTAAAGAATAAAAAATAGGGCTGGGGGTGTAGCTCGGAGGTAGAATGCCCCTGAGTTCAATCCCCAGTACCACAAATAAAAAATTAAAAAAAAAAAAAAAGGACTGGGTAGCTTGGAGGTAGAGTGCCTCTAGGTTCAATCCCCAGTACCACCACCACCACACAAAAAAAAAAAAAAAAAAAAATGCTATGGAATAAAATAAAAACCTACAAAATAATACCTAGAAATAATTCTCTCTCTTCTTTCTTGTTGTACCAGGGATTGAACTCAGGGGCGTTCTACCACTGAGCTACACCTCAGCCCTTTTATTTTGTATTTTGGAACACATTCTCCCTAAATTACTGCACACTGGCTGCCAACCTGTGATCCTCCTGTCTCAGCCTCCCGAGTACTGGATTACAGGCATGTGCCCGGCCTCATGCTGTTGTTTCTGAGAGAGTGACAGGAGGCGAGTTTTGTGAAAGCCGAATAACTGAGTAACTGCAGACTGGATTCAACTGGAGCCCCAGGGAAGGCCCTGCTCGTGCCAGGGAAGCTAAGTGGAAAAGGAAGGTGACCAGAAGGAAAGCAAACCAGGAAGGAGTTTTAAGTTTCTTCCTCCTCCTCTAGCTTTGTAGTCTCCCTTTATGGCCCCAATGGTCAGAGCCATTGGTGAAGCAGAAATATGGCTTGTACAGTCATCTCCCAAATCAAAAAATCAAAAAGTCCCATCCCCCAAATCAAATAGTCAAGGAGCCCCTGGCAAAAGAGTAATATGGCTTGTACAGTCCCCAAAGTCAAAAAGTAAAGTACAGGGCACAGGCTGTGGCTCAGTGGTAAAGCACTTGCCTAGCATGTGAGAGGCCCTTGGTTCCATACCCAGCACCATCAGAAAAAGGCAGAGTATAGAAGGGGAGATAGAAACTTAATAACCTAATAGCTTAATAGTATACACAAAAATTAAGAGTATAGTTTAGTGAGTCCAAATTTATCCATCCTCAGCTTCAATGATTGTTACTACTTTGCCTTTCTCGCTTCATTTATTCCCCTCCACATTTCCCCCCTGGAGTACTCTAAAGCAAATCATTTAATTTCACTAATAAACACTTAAGTATTTAACAGATACAGACATCCAGAACCCAATACCATTATCATTTCTAATAAAATTAAGACTAATGTCATCTAATTCCCAGTCCGGGTTCACATTTTCCTGATTACCTTAGAAATGCGTTTTACAGTTCGTTTATTTGAATCAGGACCCAAACAATGTCGGTGTGTCATTTTGGTTCATCTCAATTTTCTCTCTTTTTGAGGCAGGGTCTTGCTATGTTGCCTAGCTTGGTTTCAAACCTGTGGTCTCAAGCCATCCTCCCACATGGCTGGGAGAACAGGCATGTGCGACACACCCAGCTGGTTAATATATTTCTTTATTCTCTTTTTATCTATAACCCTTCTGCTATGATTTGAATGTGTTCCCCCCAAACATGTGTAGGAAACTTAATCCCCAGTTCAACACCCTTGGGAGGTGGGGCATAATGCCAAGTGATTAGGTCTGAGCCTTAGCCATGCTATTAATCTGGGATTAAAGCCATTATCATGACAGTGGCTTCGTTATTTCTAGAATGGATTCCTTATACAAAGGCGATTTGGGCCCTTTACACTCTCTTTATTTCTCTCTCATAGGAAGACACAGCACAAAAGCCCTCACTTGGTGCTGGTACATTGATCTTGGCCATCCCAGTTTCCAGAACAGAGAGAAATAAATTCCTATTCATCATAAATTACCCAGCCTCTGGTCTTCTGTTATAGAAGCACAAAACAGACTAAGACACATTCTCATTCTCCTTCTCTCTCTCTCTCTCTCTCTCTCTCTCTCTCTCTCTCTCTCTCTCTCTCTCATTGGTATTGGGGATTGAACCCAGGGGTGTTCTACCTCCAAGCTACACCCCCAGCCCTTTTTATTTTTCATTTTGAAACAGAGTCTTCCTAACTTGCTGAGGGTCTTACTAAGTTGCCGAGGCTGGTCTGGAACCTGAGATCCTCCTGTCTCAGCCTTCTAAGTACTGGGATTTACAGGTATGTGCCACTGTGCTCGGCTCTCTTTCCTTTTTTATTGTCATTTATTCACCGAAGAAACCATGTAATTTATGTCCCTTATTCTAAATTCATCTGTTGCATCCTATTGATTATATATATACATATACATACATATAGATAGATAGATAGATAGATAGATAGATAGATAGATAGATAGATAGATAGATAGATATATTTGTGGTACTGGGAATTGAGCCCAGAGGCATTCTACCTCCAAGCTATACCCTTCAGCCCTATTTTATTTCCTATTTGAAAACAGGGTCTCACTAGGTTGATGAGAGTCTCACTACTTGCTGAGGCTGTCCTCGAACCTGCAATCTTCACATCTCAGCTTCTTAGGTACTGGGATTAAAGCGTACACACCACACCTGGCCTGTTGGTATAATTTAACGTCTTCCTCTGTCTTCTTTATTTCCTATAAACTGGTAGTTACATTTGGAACCTGGATTCGATTCAAGGTTCAATTTTTTGGCAAGGATATTTTATATGGTGCTTTTACTTCCTCGTTGGAAGGCACAGTTCAAATTCATTAGAATGTATGGTGGTTATTATTTTTTTTAATTGAAGTATAGGTTTGGGTTGTGGCTCAGGTAGAGTGATTAGCACATGTGAGGCCCTGGGTTCCATCTCCTGCACCACAAACAAACAAACAAACAAACAATAAATAAATAAATATGAGCTACAGCTGGGCATGGTAGCGGATGCTTGTAATCCCAGTACTTGGGAGGCTGAGACAGGAGGATCCGGGTTTGCGGCCAGCCTCAGCTACTTAGTGAAGACCTCCACAACTTAGTGAGACCCTGTTTCAAAATAAGGAATTAAAAAATAGGGCTGGGAGCCAGGCGTGGTGGCACACGCTTATAATCCCAGCATTCAGGAGGCTGAGACTGGAGGATCCGGGTTTGCGGCCAGCCTCAGCTACCTAGTGAGGTACTCCGCAACTTAGTGAGACTCGGTTTCAAAATAAAGAATAAAAAATAGGGCTGGGGGTGTAGCCTGGAGGTAGAATGTCCCTAGGTTCAATCCCCAGTACCACATACACACAAAAAAATATGAGCTACACTTTTTAAATTGTGGTAAAATTATTAAGGTATACTTTATCTACAATAAAATACACAAATACTCAGTGAATGGTTTAATACATTTTTATGTATTATATAACCACCACTTAGATCAATATATAAAGCATTTCCAAGCCAGGTACAGTGGTGCACACCTGTAATCTCAGAATTTAGGAGGCTGAGGCAGGAAGAGTGCAGGTTCAAGGTCAGACTAGGTGATTTAGCAAGACCCTGTTTCAGAATAAAACATTTAAAAAAGTGCTATAGGTGTAGCTCAGAGGCAGAATGCTCCTGAGTTCAATCCCCAGTACAAAACAACAACAAATAAAACATTTCCATAATCCAGACTATTCCTTCATGAAATGGTGATTTTCCAATTTTGTCATTGTTTCTGAATTTGAAGCAATCCTGGATGTTCTAGAGTACAGTTTGAACCAGAAAGGCAAGATAAATTCTTTTTGTGTGTGTATGGTACTAGTGATTGAACCCAAGGACATTCTACTCCTAGCTACACTCTCATCCCTTTTTATTTTTTGCTTTTTGAAACAAACTCTCCCTAGGTTTCTGAGTCTTGCTACTTGCTGAGGCTGTCCTTCAACATAGGATCCTCCTGTCTCAGCCTCCCAAGTACTGAGATTAGAGGCATGCACCACCATGCCTAGTTAAGATAAATTCTTCATTCTTTTCTTTCATTTGCAAATTTTACAGTTAGTAAATTGACATCCTAGCAGCTTCCAAAAAATGACCAATGAGGTTTTATTTTTTAGTATCATTTTGAACTCATGAAGTTTTAAAGATATTTGACATATAAATGTGTACAGTACTTTGTGGTCAATATGCTTTTATTTTATTACGTATTATTATTATTAGTAGTAATATTGGTCCTGGGGATTGAACCCAGGCACAGTTTATCTCTGAACTATATCTCCAGCACTTTTTTTTTTTTTTTTAAATAGGATCTCACTAAGTTGCTGAGAGTCTCCTAAGTTGCTGAGGCTGGCTTCGAACCTGCAATCTTCCTCTGTCAGCCTCCCAAGTACTGGGATTAAAGATCTGTGCCACCATGCCTGGCTGTCATTATGCTGTTTAAAAATACTTTTATTGGTGCAATGTCATTATACTTCATAGTGAGATCTGAACTGATACAAACAAGCTGGGCGTGGTGGCACATGCCTGTAATGCCAGTACTTGGGAGGCTGAGACAGGAGAACCGCAGGTTCAAAGCCAGCCTCAGCAATTTAGTGAGGCCCTGTTTCCAAATAAAAAATAAAATAGGGTTGGGGGCGGTAGCTCAGAGGTAGAATAACCCTGGGTTAAATCCCCAGAACCACCAAAAGGAAAGAAAACAAAATAAAACAAAGTTATACAAACATGCATGCACACATCTCCTGGTGTATTTCTCTCTGTATATCCACCCTCACGCCCCCTTCCTCTCTCCTCATATGTTAGTGTGATTGGTAGTGAAACCTTCTTGTATGGACATAACCTTTATGCAACAGTTCCCTTCCTTAATCTCATTTCTCCTCACCCTCTTCCTCCCCCAATCTCCTTCCATTTTTCCACTATTTTCTACCGTTGTTTGACTGAAGTCTCATTTGTTTCCTATTTTTGTTCTAGCTTCCAGATATGAGAGAAAACATAGAACCCCTGACTTTCTGAGACTGGCTGATCTCACTTAGCATAATATTCTCTAGTTCCATCCGTTTTGCGGTAAATGACACAATTTTGTTCTTCTTTATGGCTGAGTAAAATTTGATTGTGTGTACGTACTACATTTTCATTATCCATTTGTCTGTTGATGTTAGGTTGGTTCCATAATTTGGCTATTGTAAATTGCACTGCTATAAGCATGGGTCATCAGCTAAGCTAGGTGGTCCATGCCTGTAATCCCAGTATCTGGGAGGCTGACAGGAGGATCACAGGTTCGAGGCTAGCCTCAGCAACTTAGCAATACCCCCAGGAACTTAGTGAGACCCTATTATAAAATAAAACATAAGAAAGGATGGAGGTAGCCGGGCATGGTGGCATATGCTTGTAATCCCAGCATTTGGGAGGCTGAGACCAGAGGATCCGGGTTCAAGGTCAGCCTCAGCTACCTAGTAAGGCACTCTGAAACTTAGTGAGACTCTGTTTCAAAATAAAGAATAAAAAAATAGGGCTGGGGGTGTAGCTCGGAGGTAGAATGCCCCCAGGTTCTATCCCCAGTACCGCAAAAAACCCCCCAAACAACAACAACAACAAAAACAAAGGATGGAGGTGTAGTCATAACGTAGCTCAGAGGTAGAACACCCCTGGGTCAGTTCCTAGTACACACACACACACACACACACACACACACACACACACACACACACAAAGGTCATTAATGCTTTTTGATGCTTAAATTGTCCTGTCTTGGGTCAGTAGGAGCCCCATCCCTCAGAAAGTTGATTCTTTGATCAAGTTGTTTTGTTTGTTTTGTTTTTGTTCTTATGATGTTGGGGATAAAATCCTGGGCCTAGTATATCCTAGGTAAGCATTGTACCACTAAGCTGTCCCTCCTTAGTCCTGTAATATGACCCTTGTCCTTAATTCCTTCCTTAATTTTTAGTAAGACAGGATATTCCAGGCTCAACTTTTACATATCCAGCCTCAGAACTGGAATTAGCCATTTCCCTAAGGAGTTCTGTATGTTTGTTTGTTTTAAATTATATTTAACCACCACAAGCTGAATGCTGGGTATTCACTACTATTATGTTATAATTTCTTTTAGGTCTTTTCAGTGGACAGAAATAGGAAAGACATTTTTTAGAAAAAACAAATACTGCTCTTTCCAATCTAGAAATTAAAGAGTTTCCACTTAATTTCTTTGATTTTGTGTTTGTCTCTTTCTTCTCTCATGTGTAAAATCTCCCTTCTTAATGATATTAACATAATGACCTATTTGCTTTATTTCACTACACACAGCTAGAATAGTTTCAGGATAATGGTACCAATGTTATTACTAACAATTAGATCTCTGAATGCCATTTAAGATTTATTCACAGTTATTTTTGTCCTCAGGATCCAGCCCACAAGGGATGTACAGTAAAGATACTGCATTTGCAAGTCACATAAAGTAATTATTATCTGGGTAGTTTTGCCACCAAGTTGATAGTTAGGTTTATTTGTTTCCATTCGTCTTTAATTTTTAAAGACTGCCCTTTTTCTTAATTCTTTTTTTGTGGTAGTGGGATTGAACACAAGGACATTCTACTACTGAGTCACACCCTAGCCTTTTTTATTTTTTATTTATTTATTTATTTATTTTTTGCGGTACTGGGGATTGAACTCAGGGGCATTCTACCTCTGAGCTATACTCCCAGCCCTATTTTTTATTCTTTATTTTGAAACTGGGTCTCTCTAAGTTGCGGAGTGCCTCACTAGGTAGCTGAGGCTGGCCTCGAACCCGGATCCTCTGGTCTCAGCCTCTCGAATGCTGGGATTACAAGCATGCGCCACCACGCCCGGCCTTATTTTTTATTTTGAAACAGGGTCTTATTAGGTTGCTAAGGGTCTCATTAATTTGCTGAGGCCGACCTTGAACCTGCAATCCTCCAGTCTCAGCCTCCCAAGCACTGGGATTACAATGTGCCATCATTCCTGGCTTCCATTTTTCTTATATTCAGGTTTTTTTCTTCCTTTCCTTCTTTTCCTTCCTTCCTTCCCTCCCTCCTTCCTCTCTTTCATTCTTTCTTTTTTGTAGTACTAGGGATTAAACTCAGGAACATTCTACTTCTGAGCAACACCTCCAGCCCTTTTGTTTTGTTTTGTTTTTGTGGTACCGGGGATTGAAATCAGGGACATTCTACCTCTGAGCTACACCCCAGGGGCATTCTAACTCCGAGCTATACCCCCAGCCCTATTTTTATTCTTTATTTTGAAACAGGGTCTCACTAAATTGTGGAGGGCCTCACTAAATAACTGAGGCTGGCCGTGAACCCGGATCCTCCAGTCTCAGCCTCCCAAGTACTGGTATTATAAGCATGTGTCACCACGCCCAGCTTGTTTTGTTTTGAATCAGGGTCTCACTAGGTTGCTGAGAGTCTTATTACATTGTTAAGGCTGTCTTCGAATCTGCAATCCTCCTGTCTCAGTCTCCCAAGTACTGGGATTACAGGTGTGCACCATCATACCTGGCTTATTCTCAGTTTTTAAATTATTAACTTTTTTTTTCTTACTGTTCTAACATGTATTGTGATGTACTTCTACTTAACAAGTTATATAACAAACTTAGCTGTTTCAAATAACAAACATATTATCTGTTCCTGAAGGTCAGGAATCCAGAGCAGCTTAGCTGGGTGATTCTAGTCAAGGGTCTCCTATGAAATGCAGACAAGATGATAGCCAGAGCTTTAGTAAGGCTTGATTGGTGCTGGAGGAAAGGCTTCTAAAGTGGCTTCCTCACATGGCTCTTGTTGGGCCACAAATGCTCACCACCTAGAACTGCTCAACAGAGCAAAGGGTCTCCCCTAGAGTAAGAGATCCAAGAGAGAGGAAGTTAAAAGGAAACTACATTGTCTCTCAAAACCTAATCTTGGGTCAGGCATGATGCAATACTCCCTGTGATTCCAGTACTTGGGAGGCTGAGACAGGAGGATCAGAGGTTCGAGGACAACCTCAGCAACTTGGTGAGACCCTCAGCAACCTAGAAAAATTCTGTTTCAAAACAAAAAACAAGCCGGACGTGGTGGCGCATGCTTGTAATTCCAGTACTTGGGAGGCTGAGACAGGAGGATCCAGGTTCGTGGCCAGCCTCAGCTACTTAGTGAGGCTTTCCACAACTTAGTGAGACCCTGTTTCAAAATAAAGAATAAACAAAATAGGACTGGGGGTGTAGCTTGGAGGTAGAATGCCCCTGGGTTCAACCTCCAGTACCACAAAAACAAAACAAAACAAAATGGCTGGGGGTGTAGTTCAGTGGTAGAATGCCCCTGAGTTCAACTCCCAGTACCCAAACCAAAACAAAACCAAAAACCCTAATCTTGGAAGTTACATACCATCACTTTTGCCAAATTCTATGGGTCATGCAGCCCAACTCTGGTACAATGTCAGAGGGGACATCTCAAGGATTTAAATACCAAGAGGTGGTGATCCTTGGCTATCTTTTATATAAAGCAGAAAAAAAAGTATGAAACAAGATGATTCAGAGATACCAAATTACATCTTTGAGTTTTCCACATTCCCTCTGTTTGCCTTTAGGAAGTCACTTTTATCAATATAAGAACCATATATACAGCTGGGTGTGGTGGCATATACTTGTAATCCTAGTATGTGGGAGGCTAAGACAGGAGGATTACAGGTTCAAGGACAGCCTCAGCAACTTAGAGAGACCCTGCTTCTTTTTCTTTTTTTTTTTTTTGCGGTACTGGGGATTGAACTCAGGGGCGTTCTACCTTCGAGCTATACCCCCAGCCCTATTTTTTATTCTTTATTTTGAAACCGGGTCTCACTAAGTTGCGGAGTGTCTCACTAGGTAGCTGAGGCTGGCCATGAACCTGGTACTTATGAATCCCAAAAGCTAATCTACTATACAAGTTCTCTACACCTTGCTTTTCTCAGTTAATACAATATCCTAATAGCAAATACAGAGATTTTCCTTGGTCTGTTTTAAAGCTTCATTGAACTCTATTATTAAGCTAAACTGTGAATTAAATAATGGTTTAATGGCTTCATCACTTATTAATTCTTCCTCAAGTTTTAGATGTGTAAGTTGTTAATAATTTTCATCAGTATAAATAATGTTGCAGTAAATATCTTTGTGTATAAAGGTTTTCTGGATGGAGGATAATCTCATACTAATTTAAAAGCATAGATTTATTATGTCAAAGGTATAGTGCTTTTTAATGTTGTTTATATATTGCTAAATTGGTTCACAAGAGTTACACCACATTACATGTTTACCTACTACATAGACAGTCTTCATTATCTATGTGTTCTGATTTGCCTTTGGTTAATCTTTATTATTTTGACAGCTATATCTAAGTACATTCTTGCAGTGGCCATATATTTTCACATAGTTTTAGTACTAAGCTAGTTTACCTTGTGACTGTGTTTGAAACATAACTCATTATTTTAGAAACTATATTTTAAATACCATTTTAAACTATTTTAATTTTATTTTTCTATATATTTAACCTGAAGT
The DNA here is from genome assembly GCA_004027655.1 of Graphiurus murinus. Lineage (NCBI taxonomy): Eukaryota > Metazoa > Chordata > Mammalia > Rodentia > Gliridae > Graphiurus > Graphiurus murinus. Next base: position 19,851 of record PVLC010015128.1, read on the forward strand.
GTATGGGCTTATAGAACATTTTTCTGAGCCAGTAAATATTTAGTACTTACATGAAGGACTATAATGTGTGCAAAAACCATAAAGTGAAACAATGATTATGCAAGTCATATAATAGTCAACAAAAATTATTCCAGCAATTTTAGTACAATATATTCATATATTTAGAGACAGTAAAACAGTCAAGTTATTTTGTCAGATTTGTAACACTACTGTTACTAAGAAAAACTTTTTTTTTTGGTACTGTACATTGAACCCAGGGGTATTCTAACTTTGAGCTACATCCTCAGCCCTATTTTATTGATTATTATTATTTTTTATTTATTTATTTTTTTTGCGGTACTGGGGATGGAACCTGGGGGCATTCTACCTCTAAGCTACAGCCCCAACCCTATTTTTTATTCTTTATTTTGAAACAGGGTCTCACTAAGTTGCGGAGGGCCTCACTAAGGAGCTGAGGCTGGCTGCGAACCTGGATCGGATCCTCCAGTCTCAGCCTCCCAAATGCTGGGATTACAAGTGTGAGTCACCACGCCCTGCTCCTATTTTATTTTTTATTTTGAAACAGGGTCTTGCTAGTTGCTAAGGCTGGCCTCAAACCTGTGATCCTCCTGTCTCAGCCTCCCAAGTACCAGGATTACAGGTGCGCACCTCCATGCCTGGCTCCTATTTTATTTCTTATTTTGAAACAGGGTCTTCATAAACTGCTGACACTGGCCTTGGATGTATAATCTTCCTGTCTCAGCCTCCCAAGTACAGAGATTACAGGCATGTGCCACAACTACTAGATTTGCTGTTGCTATTTTGATTACTAACTGTGACTATATATTTAGCTATTTGCATTTAGGTACCTAGCTGTTTTCCTGAAATGTAACAAAACTCAATGCCAGAGCCCTCTGGGGGTGTGGTGAAAATTTGGGGTATGTAACAACAAGACCACTGCAAATCATCCATCTCATTGTTATCCATAAACAAGTATAACAAACTAGGTCAAAATGTCCTGAAATTCCTGGGGTCCAGTGGTGAAAAGGAAACACTGTGAATTATGTTTCATACCTTGATCAGCAAAACAAGCCTGCTGGAACTAACCCCCATAGCACAAGAGTAAAACACAGATTAGATCTCAAAGGTATATCCAAAAAGCAAAAACAGTCCAAAACACATTTTTTGGGAATACAATGCAAAAAAAAAGTATATATATGGCCAATAAAATCAATCCAAAAGAGAATTAAGGGCTGGGGATTTAGCTCAGCAGTAGAGTAAGTAATATAGCATGTACAAGGCCCTGGGTTCCATCCTCAGTACCACAACAAAACAACAACAAAAAATGAGAATTAAAACAAGCTATTAGCTGGATATGGTGGCACATGCTTGTAATCTCAGTACTTGGGAGGTTGAGATAAGAGGACTGCAGGTTTGAGGTCAGCCTCAGCAACATAGTGAGACTCTTAGTCACCTAGCCAGACCCTGTTTCAAAACAAAACAAAAGGGCTGGGTAGGTCAGAGATAGAATGTCCCCGGTTTAGTCCCCAGTACCAAAACCAGCACCACCACTACCACAACAAAAGTCCAAACACCAACAAAGAAGCTATTCTTTTTTTTTTTTTTTTTTTTTTTGCGGGACTGGGGATTGAACCCAGGGGCATTCCACCTCCAAGCTATACCCCCAGCCCTATTTTTATTCTTTATTTTTAAACAGGGTCTCACTAAGTTGTGGAGTGCCTCACTAGGTAGCTGAGGCTGGCCGCAAACCCAGATCCTCTGGTCTCAGCCTCCCAAATGCTGGGATTACAAGCATGCGCCACCACGTCCGGCCAAGAAGCTATTCTTTTCAGAATATAAAGCTGGTGAAAATTAATGAGAATGTAAAAATCTAGTGTCAATAAGGACACAGGGAAAATAGACCTCTTTGTCCATCGTTTGTGATTCAGGGACAACATGAATATGTAGAGTTTTTCCAAGATATTTCTTAGTAATCTGCATCAAAATGCTCCTCCCCTTCTCCCAGCTGGACATGGTGGTGCACACCTGTAATTGCCAGGATGAGACAGGAGGATCACAGGTCAGCCTCAGCAACTTAGAGAGATCCTGTTTCAAAATAAAAAAGTAAAATAGGGCTGGGGTGTGGCTTGGAGGTAGAATGTCCCTGGCTTCAATCCCCAGCACCAAAACAAAAAGCAACAAAACCCAGATGCAAAAAGCCTGTCAAAACAAAAAAAACAAAACATCAAAACCCTGTCTAACAAAGACATGTCTAGCATTTCATCCTGAGTAAATAATGGAAGATATGGTCAGAGAAAAATTATTAGGATGCTTATTGCAATACAGTGGACAACAGCAAAGCATGTCCAACAATATGGAGACTGTTTCAGTAAAATCCATATCTGATTATTAGAAATAATGTTTTAGAAGTCTGTGTGTGTGTGTGTGTGTGTGTGTGTGTGTGTGTGTGTTACTAGAGATTGAACTCAGAGGCGTTCTACCTCCAAGCTCCACTCCCAGCCTAATATTATTTATTTCAAAACAGGGTCTAGCTAAGTTGCTGCAGCTGGCCTTAAACCTGTGATCCTCCTGTCTCAGCCTCCCAAGTATGGGGATTACAAGCATGCGTCACCACACCTGGCTTAGAAATCTATTTTTGTGGCATATCCTATTAGTTGCATGTCTGAAATCCTTTATGCAGCTGGGCATGGTGGCGCAGGCCTGTAATCCCAGCACTTGGGAGGCTGAGACAAGAGGATGGTAGGTTAAAGGTCAGCCTCAGCAACTTAGCAAGATTCTCAGCAACCTAGTGAGACTCTGTTTCAAAACAAAAAATAAAAAGGGGATGGGGGTGTGTGTGTCGCTGGGAGGTAGAATGCCCTGGGTTCAATCCCCAGTACTACAAAAATAAATGAAAATAAAATAAAATCCTTTATGTACCTCTTCGATGTTAAGGATATTGTTTTTATTTCTTCTATCCTACCTCATTCAGAGAACAACGTTGGCTGCTACCAGCACAAAATCATGACAACCCTGATTCCACTTTCCCAGCAACCCCCGCACCTATGGACATTTTAGTTATGGCCAATGAAATGTAAGAACTCTACAGGGTACTTCTCCAAAAGTTTTGCTTTCCTCCACAAAGGATAGATATGGTTGATGCTAGCAATCACTGCAGACTGTTAAACGTGAGTAACTCCTGGGTATTAAGCAGGGGCTGGTCACGTTTTTTCTGCTCTTTGGAGCCAAAGCGTCCCTAATTATGGTGGATTCTGCTACGTGCTGCTCAGATCTTCCCCCTCCCTTCAGGACTCCCAGCTATCCGGAGCGCCAGGGGCAACTACCTTCATCTGCCGCATAGATCTGGGAAATGTACTCGCTTGAAGTTAGCTGCCATACCCAAGGACGCCCCACCTCTTCCCCAGGGGCAGCCCACATCAAACGTGGGAGTACAAATGCTCAGCCTTCTTTCTTCAATTCGGGACAACATTGCAGGCCCTCAGAATTACCACCTTGAAGCTGATTTATTTTTTGATTGATACTGCATGGTTGCCTAACTTCCCCTCTCTGTCTAATCCTATTTCATTCCCTTCCCCCACACATGTTGATCCTGAAAGCACTCCCGTTAAGCTTCCTGTGCACAAGTCTCAGAGTCTGTTTCCTGGGAAACTCCACCCACAACACTACGGATACATTTATTCAAATGAAAGATGTTCAAAATATATCGCTACATGACAAAACAACAGATTATAAAGCAGTACTCATGATGTCAGCCTGGGGTTTTTGTTGCTATACAGATTATATATCTACATAGAAAAAAACATCTGGGAAACTTTAGGAGATAAAAGAAGATAGCTTCATGCTCTTGTGATAGGAGACAATTTATTGGAAAAGATAGAAAAAGTGGAAATCATATTGAAAGGGTTATACATTCAAATATGTTTACATTAAAATTATGTTAATCAAAGGAGGTTATAAAGAGAAACCATAAGCTACTAGCTACAGACAATTTTTGTTTGTTTTGTGGTCCTGGGGATTGAACCCAGGGGCATTCTACCTCTGAGCTACACCCTCAACCCTTTTTTTATTTTTTGTTTTGAAACAGGGTCTCTCTAGGTTGCTGAGGCTGTCATCCAGCCTGCGATCCTCTTGTCTCAGCCTCCCAAGTATTACAATTACAGACATGTGCCACGACGCCCAGCTATATTTTTGTATTTTCAACATGTTAACTGACAAAGGATTCCATCTGGAAAATATAAAGAATTAATTAGAAAAAGCCAAATTCAAGAGAGAAGGTGGCAAAGAAATTTGCAAAAGGAAAAACATACATGGCCAATAAAATACTGAGAGACTCTCAACCTCATCTATTCTCAGGTAAATGCCAAACATTTTTCACCCATCAGATGGACAAAAAATGAAAAACATTGCTAATACCCATTGCTGGCAAAAGTGTAGAGAATCAGTCATTGACATATAATATTTAAAAAGCAGTCTTTTTGTAGGATAATTGGCCCAGGTTCTCTGGAGACTAATTTTTAATAGCAAAAATGTCTAAGCAACTAAATTTGTATTGGAGAATGGATGATTACTCCCTCTCAAAAAAGCAAAGAAGCAAGCCGGGCGTGGTGGCGCACGCTTGTAATCCCAGCATTTGGGAGGCTGAGACCGGAGGATCTGGGTTCGAGGCCAGCCTCAGCTATCTAGTGAGACACTCCGCAAGTTAGTGAGACCCGTTTTCAAAATAAAGAATAAAAAATAGGGCTGGAGGTATAACTTGGAGGTAGAATGTCCCTGAGTTCAATCCCCAGTACCGGAAAAAAAAAAAAAAAACAACAACAACAACAAAGAAGCTGAGGTATATGTGCTGAATTGGAAGGATCACAAAGACAAAATACAAGTGACTAACGCAAGTGACTCAGCATGTGAATAGTATAATTCCATTTGTACTTTTGAAAGATCGCTATATACTTCAATGTATACATAGATGCAAATTTAAGAAAAAAAAAAGGATCTGGGACAACATCTACCAAACTGTTAAAAGCAGTTACTCCTGGAATGGGGGAGAGGTTGAGGTGGGTAGAAAAGTGGGACTTCACTTTTTACAATATATTCCTCTGGGTTCTTTTAATTTTTTTTCTCCACGTTTTATTATGAGCATTTAAATTTAATTTGTGGGAGTACAGTAAAATCGAATTTTATGGTGAATATTCACAAAATCGTTTGGATTTACCATTAGCATTTTACTATACCCGTTTTCTTATAGACTTGTCTATTCATCCCTGTGTTGATTTCTCGATGCATTTTATTTTTAATGCATTTTATTTATTTATTTTTTATTTTATTTTTTGCGGTACTGGGGATTGAACTCAGGGGCATTCTACCTCCGAGCTACACCCCCAGCCCTATTTTTTATTCTTTATTTTGAAACCGAGTCTCACTAAGTTGCGGAGTGCCTCACTAGGTAGCTGAGGCTGGCCGTGAACCCGGATCCTCCAGTCTCAGCCTCCCAAATGCTGGGATTACAAGCATGTGCCACCACGCCGGGCTTTTTTTAAATCTTTTGTACTGGGGAACAAACCCAAGGTGTTGTGCTTGCAAGGCAAGCACTTTACTGCTGAGCTACATCCCAGCCCTATTTGTTTACTTTTCTTTTTGTGCTACTAAGGAATCAACCTAGGGCATTCTACCTACAAGCTATACTACCAGCCTTACTTTTTTATTTTTATTAATTTTTTGTTTTGTTTTTGTGGTACTGGGATTGAATCCAGGGGCATTCTACCTTCAAACTACATACCAAGCCTATTTTTATTCTTTATTTTGAAACAGGGTTTCACTAAGTTGCAGAGGGCCTCACTAAGTAGCTAAGGCTGGCTGCAAACCTGCAATCCTCCTGTCTCAGCCTCCCAAGTACTGGGATTGCAAGTGTGCGTCACCATGCCTGGCTTAATGCATTTTTAAAGTATAAACATCAGTATTCTTCTCCCTAAACACTTCGGCAGGCAAGTAACTAACTGCAATTGAATATTTGTTTGCAGTTTTTTTCTTTGATATAATGAAAGACAAAATTTAAGAGTACATTCACTGGATTTTGACAACTGTGCAGTGATCTAAGCCCCAATCATTATATAAAAAAACTTGAACCACCCATGAGTTTTCTCATGTCCTTGTCCAGTCATTACTGAATCCCAGGTACCAGATGCAATTCTGCCCTGTTTTCTCCACTATACATTAGTTTTACTCATTCTGGAAGTTCATCCAAATGCAATTGTACAATATGTATTCTTTTTCATTATTTATTTATTTATTTTTGGTACTGGGGATTGAACACAGGGGCATTCTACTCTCCCAGTCTTATTTTATTTTTTATTTTGAAACAGGGTCTTGATATCTTGCTGAGGGTATCACTAAGTCCCTGAGGCTGTCACTAAGTTGCTGAGGCTGGCCTCAAACCTGCAATCTTCCTGTCTCAGCCTCCCAAATACGAATATTTCAGGTATCCGCTATCGCACCCAGCTGGTAATTCTATTTTTAATTACAAAGCATGTATTTAATAAGGGATTTATGTCTAAAATATATTTAACAATTCTCAAAACTCAATGATAAGGAAACAGCCATTAAAATTTGGGCAAATGATCTGAACAGACACTTCACCAAAGAAGACATATAGATAGCAAAAAAGCACTTGAAAAGATGCTTGATATCATTACCATCATTAGGAAAATGCAACTTAAAACCATGAGATGCCACTCTTATGATTTTAAAATATGCACAGTTTTTTATGTATCAGTCACACCTCAATAAAAGCATGCAACCTCTCCCCCTTAGATGTAGGTTCATTACCTCCTCTCTGAAACAATACTCTGCTGTCTTACATAATCTTGACAGCAGGAAGAGAAAGAATTTTGGTAGGGGCTTATCTTTTCAAGTTTGCTTTCTGAAAACCCAGTAGTTCATTTTCCAAGACTATTCCTCATTCAAACAGGGATTCCCATACAGTAGTACAGTAGGAAGGGCCCGCCAAACCCAAATACAGAGCAGGGGTGTAATACTTTCTTGACTGTGGCAAAGTATCACAAGGCAGCCTTTGGGATGGAGTAAATGTGCTTTTCTTCTTTCTAAGCACAGCTTAGAAATATACAATTCCTCTTCCTAAGCACAGCTACGAACCCTAGTTTTATTGTAAAATAAGGTGGACAGAAAAAGGCAGGGCCTCAGGACCTGAGGAATAACATGCCTAAAAATTTCCAGTCTTTTCTTTTGTCTCATATCTTGTAGACTGGGTGTTGGAGAAGCCAACAACCCAGAAACATCGACAGGCACAGACAGAAAAAAAAAAAAAAAAAAAGGCAGTGTAGGCCTGCAATTCTAGCACTTTGGAGCCTGAGACTGAAGGATCTTAGGTTCGAAATCAGCCTCAGCAATTTAGTGAGACCCTGTTTCAAAATTTTAAAAGGGCTATGGGTTCATTAGCAATCAGAGAGATGCAAATCAAAACTACCTTGAGATTTCACCTAACCCCAATCAGAATGGCAACCATCAAGAACACAAACAATAACATGCTGGCGAAGGTGTGGAGAAGTGAAAACCCTAATACATTGTTGGTGGGATTGCAAATTAGTGCAACCACTTTGGAAAACAATATGGAGGATCCTCAAACGAATGGGAATGAACCTACCATATAATCCAGCAATACCTCTTCTGGGTATCTACCCAAAAGAACAGAAACCAAACTATCAGACCAACACATGTGTATCTATGTTTATAGCTGCACAGTTTACAATTGCCAAACTATGGAACCAGCCAAGATGTCCATCAACAGATGAACAAAACTATGGGATATGTACACAATGGAATTTTACTCAGCCATAAAGAAGAACAAAATCATGTTATTTGCAAGGAAATGGATGGAACTGGAAAACATTATGTTAAGTGAGATGAGTCAGTCACAAAAAGTTAAAAATTGAATGCTCTCCCTAATATGTGGAAGCTAGGGAGAAAATGGGACATAAGAGGGACTCCAGAAGAAGAAGGAGAATCCTTAGGTGAACAAAGAATTTGACTTAACGGAAGATGATGGGGGGAGGGGGGACACCCTAATGAACATGATGTACTTTCATGAACACATCAAAGTCAATCATGAAACTGACCTTGAGAAAGAGGGAGGAGGAGGGAGTGGGGCGGGAATTGGGGAAGGGTTAAATGAGAAATGTGGGCATGGATGTCTTTACCTATACTAGCTTGTACCTAACAAAGATGTGTGATTACAATGCACCAAATAAGGGAAAGATGAAAAAAAAAAGGATTTTTTAAAGTTATGCCAGGAGATTTTTGATCTACGTAATTGGGAGCCCATCTCTATTAAAGTGGCACAAACAGCTAAGACATTTGTTGATCGGCTTCAATCCTTGGTGCCTACCTGGCCCTCGTTTACCTCCTTGCTAAGAGGAGTTATTGGATTAGCAGCAATAGTCATTCTAGCCTTATGCATTCTACCTCTTGTTGTACGCCTTGTGATCAATGCCTATGTTAGTATACGAGCAGATTTACATGGAATAAAAATGCAAGGACTGCCTCGCACAGGGCCTGGTTGTCAATGACGGGTTCGATTTTCTCAGGGCAATATCAACCTAAGACAGGGCTTGTTGAATGACTCATTGAGACCCCATGACGGGTAAGATTAAGCACCTGGTAGGAAACGACCTAAGACAGGCACAGTCCTTCATGCATTTAAAAATAAAAACGGGGGAGTTGTGGGAGCACAGCTGGGCCCTTTCCCCCCTGGCAGTTGCTATCTGCATATATGAGTAACTATACTGACTCTTCTGCTATGGGTAGATTGGCATCTCAAAGTCTGGAGATTACACCTAGGATGCGTAGATGAAAGACCCTCCCACTTTTTAGAAAGTAAATATATGCCCCTAAAGGATTATGGCTTTATGACTCTAGAAAGTTTGCTTGACCAGGCTATGTTAAGAATGTGGGCTATACGTGGAAAACGAAGAAGTGGTGCTATTTGTGTTCTGACAATGATATGTCATAAATGTCTATGTAACCCTGTTGTACTCAAGAAACGCATAAAAATCCGTGCTGAAAAATTAAAAAATAAATAAATAAATAAAAGGGCTATGGGTGTAGCTCAGAGGTGGAATACCCCAGGGTTCAATCCCTAATACAAAACAAAACAAAAATCTTCCCAGGAAAGTCTGATCTTTCTAGTAGACGACCAGAAAAAAGACAGCTTAACGAAACAGAAAACATTGAGACTACCAGGAAAGGCCAATTGTGGAAATTGTGGGAGTCTAGACTTTTGCCCTTGTGTGACTCTGAGATACCTTAAGCCGGGGGTGGTGGCACACTCTTGTAATCCTAGCACTTGGGAGATTGAGACTGGAAGATTGCAGGTTCGAAGCCAGTCTCAGCAACTTAATGAAGTTGTTTCAAAATAAAAAATAAAATAGGGCTGTGGGTGTTGTTCAAAGGTAGAATGCACCTGGGTTCAATCCCCAGTACCAAAAGAAAAAAGAAAAAAAAAAAGGATGCCCTAAATCACTCCTTCCCTACCCAGGAGCAGGAGGTATCAGAGCCGCTTAGTGGGAAGGCAGGATTCACAATCCATGCTGGGTAGTAAACCCCCCACCCCATCATTCTGTGAATGGAACTCACATGAGGAGCCTAGAGTCATCTCTTCTGGGCAGTAACAAGGTGTCCCTCCCCTCCTTTCAGGAGTGATGTCAGGGACCTTTCACCCCCTCAGAGGTCACCCCACACCACGGCAACAATGGAGGTAATAATGAAGCTCCACCAACCCTCCCAGACAGGGTGGTATCAGCGGAAGTCTGACGAGAGCCTTAACTCCCACCTGTGCCTGCAGTTAAGAAGCACAAGGGCAGGAGTGCACATGCGCATGTGCACACGGGGCAACCAAAGCGGAGCGGAGAAGCTGGACTTTCAACCTCTTCTGGTGAAAGCGAGGCAGTGTCCACACTTCTGCCTGAGCGGCATCAGGAGAGGTCTGCTAAAACACAAGACTTAAATAATATTTGGGATTTTATAATGTCAGGCCCACAGTGTCCTGGTTTCAACAAATGCAACAACAACAAATCAAATCGCTTTTCCTACTAAGAATCAGGCGTCATCCGGAATGAGAAAAGACAACCACGATGACAGAATTACTAGAATTATCTAACAAGGGTGTGTGTGTGTGTGTGTGTGTGTGTGTGTTACTGGGGATTGAACCCAGAGGCATTCTACTTCTGAGCTACACCTCTAATCCTTTTTTGTTTTGTTTTTTTTTTTTTTTTGCAGTACTGGAGATTGAACTCAGGGGCATTCTACCTCCAAGCTACACCCCCAGCCCTATTTTTTAATCTTTATTTTGAAACCGAGTCTCACTAAGTTGCGGAGTGCCTCACTAGGTAGCTGAGGCTGGCCGCGAACCCAGATCCTCTGATCTCAGCCTCCCGACACCTCTAATCCTTTTTGTTTGTTCGTTTTGTTTTGAAACAGGGTCTCCCTAGGTTACTGAGACTCTCGCTAAACTGCTAGGAATATCCTTAAACCTGCGACCCTCCAGTCTCAGCCTCCCAAGTATGGGAATACAGGCGTGTACCATCCTAACAATGATTTTTAAACAGCTGTCATAAAAATGCATTGTCAAACAATGACAAACATGCTTGCTTGAAACAAAGGGGGGAAAAAAAAAGTCTCAGCGAAGAAATAGAAGATATCAGGAAGAATCAAGTGGGAATTTTTGAACTAAAATTACAATAACTAGAATAAAGCTCAATGCATAGACTCAATAGCAGAAAATGGAGGACTGAGGAAAGAATCAGAGCTTGAGGTTAGAATGGAATTTACTCAACCATCTGAACAACAGAGAGAAAATAAATTAGAAAAAAGAAAAGAGCTAGTCAGGTGCACTGGCACACACCTGCAATCCCAGCACTTGAGAGGTTGAGACAGGAAGATAGGTTCAAGAGCAGTCTCAGCAACTTAGCAAGATTTTCAGCAACTTAGTAAGACCCTGTTTCAAAATAAAAAAGAGAGGGCTGGGGTGTAGCTTGGAGGTAGAACAACCCTGGGCTCATTCCCTAGTAACAACAACAAAACAGAGCTTCAGGGACATGTGAGACTATAACAAACAACAAAACAAAAACCCTAATATGGATCATGGGAGTTTCAGGAGAGGAGAAAAAGGGTGGAATTGAAATAGTATTCAAAGAAATAACGGCTAAACATGTCTGAAATTTGGCAAAAGACATAAGACTACAGATAGAGAAGCTGAGAAAATCTCAAACAGATAAACCCAAAGAAATCCATACCAACATTCATCATAGTCAAACTCTGAAAATTAAGACAAAGAAAAAGATCTTGTAAACAGCCAGAGAAAAAAAATATGTTACCTACATAGGAGATACAATTAAGATGACTGTGGATTTCTTCTCATCAGAAACTATGGATGGGCGGGGTGTGGTGGCACATGCCTGTAATCTTAGTACTTGGGAGGCTGAGACAGGAGGATGGTAGGTTTGAGGACAGCCTCCACAATTTAGTGAGACTCAGCAACCTAGCGGGACCCTATTTCAAAATAAAAAATAAAACAGTGCAGAATGCTCCTGGGTCCAAACCCCAGTAACCCCCCACACACAAAAAAAAAAAGAGAGAGAGAGAAAAGAAAAGGAAAAAGAAAGAAAAAGGAAACCATAGAGGTTGGAAGAAAAGAGCAGAATTTTTCAAGTGCTGAAAATAATTTTCAATGCAGAATTGTATAGCTAGCAAAAATCTCCTTCAGCAATGAAGGGGACGTCAAGATATTCGCTGATGAAAAAAAGCTAAAAGAGTTTGTTTCCAGCAGACAAACCCTGAAGGATGGCTAAAGGGAGTTTTCTAAACAAAAAGAAAATGATAAAACAAGAAATCTTGGCTTATCAGGAAGACAGAGTGACAGAGCAAAAAAATGGATAAATACAATAGACTTTTGTTCTCTTCTTGGGTTTTCTAAATTATGTTTGACAGTCAAAACAACAATTATAACACTAGCTTATGTACTTTGCAACATGTACAAAGGAAATATTTAAGACAATTATAGTATAAATTGGGGAGGGTCCAGAGTTATGAAAGGACCCAGTACTTTGGAGGCTGAGACAGGAAGATTGCAGGTTGGAGGCCAGCTTCAGCAACTTAGTGAGACCCTCAGCAGCAACCTAGCAAGACCCTATTTCAAAACAAAACATAAAAGGGGATACAGGTGTAACTTAGAGGTAGAATGCCCCTGGGTTCAATATCCAGTACCAAACAAACAAGCAAAATGAGTTATGAAAAAAGGTAAGGTTTCTACATTTTACTCAATCTGATAAAATGTTCACACCAGTAGATGAAGTTATTTATATGTAAGGTGATACTTAGAGCAACCATTAAAAATACCATATAAGCCGGGCGTGGTGGCGCACGCTTGTAATCCCAGCATTTGGGAGGCTGAGTCAGGAGGATTCAGGTTCTTGGCCAGCCTCAGCTACCTAGTGAGGCCCTCCAAAACTTAGTGAGACCCTGTTTCAAAATAAAGAATAAAAATTAGGGCTGGGGATGTAGCTCAGAGGTAGAATGCCCCTGAGTTCAATCCCCAGTACCGCAAAAAAAAAAAAAAAAACAAATAAACAAACAAAACAACAAAAAAACACACACCATATAAAGGGATACAACCAACTTGGCATGGTGACACACGCCTGAAATCCAGCTACTCAGAAGGCTAAGGCAGGAAGATTGCAAGTTCAAGGCCAGTCTGGGCAACAGAGCGAGATTCCTCTCTTGAAAATGAAAAGAAAAATAAAGATACATCCAAAGAACACTATAGCTAAATCAACACAGAATTCCCAAAAATGTTCCAGCAATACACAAGGAAGGCAGGGGAAAGGTTTTTCTAGAGGAGAATGGCAGGCTGATGGAGTGAGGGGGCCAGGGCTTACGTGGATCCTTTTGTCCATGGATCATAGTTTATCCTGTGATTTGGGGGTGCACTGGGGATGGGACTAAGGAGGGGAACCTGCCAGGCTCTTCCACAGGGTTTTCCTTAGGCAGATTGGTCCGTAATGGTATTGTTTATACTAGTACTCAGGGAAGGTTTTTCTGGAGGTCAGCAGGCCAATCTGCCACCACCCCAGTAGCTGTGGGTTCGCCTAACTTTAGCCCTGTAAGGGATCCCTCCTGGGGCACAATGATACTTTTGCATTCTGATTACAAAAGCCGAAAGCACCACTGTGTGTGTGACCTACACTGCTGGTAAAATGGAATTAAAATGGCTCTGAAAAGGGCCCAATGCAACTTTGGCAAGAGGTGGAAGCCAACTCAATACATTTGGACCCGTGCCCTGAATGCTTAAGGGCTATTTGGGTTCCAAATCAAACAACCTTGGCAAACTCTCCCTCCCGGCTCTAAAGACCTTTTGTAACAGGCATCTTCAGTCTTTGAGTGCTTTGGAAGAAAATGCAGACTGACCTCTGGAATAGTTAAACTCCCCTTTCTTTGGGAGCTGGCGTTCTGCATCCTTCCAGGTAGGAGGCAAGCCCCCCAGTCTTATGGTAGTCCACCTCCTAGGACCTGCAAGCCCTGTGTTTCTGGTCCCTCCAACCTGATCTCCCAAGAGAATACCTCTGAAGACTTTTCATTATAATTGTTCATAATTATACTTTTTTTTTTTGGTATTGGAGATTGAACCCGGGGCCATTCTACCTCTGAGCTATACCCCAGCCCTCCTTTTTTTGTGGTATTGGGGATTGAACTCAGGGGCATTCTGCCTCTGAAATATATCCCTGACCCTATTTTATTTTTTATTTTGAAACAGGGTCTCACTAAGTTGTAGAGGGCCTTGCTAAATTGCTGAGGCTAGCTGCGAGCTTGCGATCCTCCTGTCTCAGCTTCCCAAGTACTGGGATTATAAACCTGAGCCACCACACCCAGCTTCACTTCAGCCCTTTTTATTTTGAAACGGTCTTACTAAGTTGCTGAGGGTCTCACTACATTGCTGAGATTGGTCACAAACCTGCAATTCTCTTGTTTTAGCCTCCAAAATATTGGGATTATAGGTGTGCACCACCATACCCCCGCTGATCACTTTTTTTTTTTTTTTTTTTTTTTTGCAGTACTGGGGATTGAACTCAGGGGCATTCTACCTCTGAGCTACACCCCCAGCCCTATTTTTTATTCTTTATTTTGAAACCGAGTCTCACTAAGTTGCAGAGTGCCTCACTAGGTTGCTGAGGCTGGCTGCGAACCCGGATGCTCCGGTCTCAGCCTCCCGAATGCTGGGATTACAAGCATGCGCCACCACGCCCGGCTTGCTGATCACTTTTATACATTTAAAAAAGAAATAAGGAGCTGGTGTGCCAAATCCCCAGTGCCAAACAAACAAACCTAACCAAAACAACCACAACTACTACCACCAACACAACAAAAGAAAAAGAAAAAAGGTAGTTAGAGGCTATTTGTACACTATCTACCATTCTTCTTTTTCTTTCTTCTTTTCTTTTTTTTTTTTTTTTTTGCAGTACTGGGGATTGAACTCAGGGGCATTCTACCTCTGAGCTACACCTCCAGTCCTATTTTTTATTCTTCATTTTGAAACAGGGTCTCACTAAGTTGTGGAGTGCCTCACTAGGTAACTGAGACTGGCCTTGAACCCAGATCCTCCGGTTTCAGCCTCCCAAATGCTGGGATTACAAGTGTGCACCACCACACCCGGCTATCTACCATTCTTTATCCCAAGTGCCATTTTAATGTTTAGTGTGAAAGCACCCTCAGTAATGGCACTAGTAACTTCAAATACGAAAATCTATATTCAGAAAAAAAGAACAAAGCCAGGTGTGGTGGCACACGCTTGTAATCCCAGCATTCGGGAGGCTGAGACCGGAGGATCCGGGTTCGTGACCAGCCTCAGCTACCTAGTGAGGCACTCCACAACTTAGTGAGACCCAGTTTCAAAATAAAGAATAAAAAATAGGGCTGGGGGTGTAGCTTGGAGGTAGAATGCCCCTGAGTTCAATCCCCAGTACCGAAATAAATAAATAAATAAATAAATAAATAAATAAATAAATAAATTAATTAATAGGGCTAGAGGTGTAGCTCAGAGGTAGAATTCCCCTGGGTTCCATCCCCAGTACCACAAAAAAAAAAAAAAAAAAAGAAAGAAAGAAAAAAAGAACAAGCTAGCCAATCCTCCTAACAGACACAATATATAGATGATCAATTTAGTAGATTTGTGGAAAATTGATATTTCTGCAATACTAATTCTTCCAGTCTGTTTCCTTGCATTTTTATTGATAATATTAATTGTATTTTATAGCTTTCCTTGTAGAGTTCTTGCACAGTTATGGTAGATTTATTTTAAGTATTTGGTTAAATGATTTTGCTTAGAATTTCATTTCCTTATTATTATTATTATTATTATTATTATTATTATTATATTATTAATAGTAGTAGTAGTAGTATTTGTTTCTGGAAATTGAACTCAGGAGCATTCTACCTCTGAGCTGCACCCATAGCTCTATTTTATTTTTATTTTGAAACAGGATCTCACTAAGTTACTGAGGATCTTGCTAAGTTGCTGGGGCTACCCTTGAACCTGTGATCCTCCTCTCTCAGCCTGCCAAGTACTGAGATTACAGGTATGTGCCATTACATTCAGCTTTTGTTTTTTATTTTGAAGCAGGGCTCACTAAGTTGCTGAGGCTGGTCTTGAACCTGCAATCTTTCTGTCTCAGCCTCCCATGTACTAGGATTACAGGCCTTTGCCACCATGCCCAGTGAATTCTTTTTTGATGATACAAAATGGTAGCTAATTCTGGATACTGACATTTTATCCTGCACTTTTTCTTTTCTTTTTTTGCGGTACTGGAGATTGAGCCCAGGAGCATTCTACCTCTCAGCTACTTCCCAGCCCTATTTTTGAACCCAGGGGCATTCTACCTCCGAGCTACACCTCCAGTCCTATTTTTTTATTCTTTATTTTGAAACAGGGTCTCACTAAGTTGCGTAGAGTCTCACTAAGTAGCTGAGGCTGGCCACGAACCCAGATCCTCCCGTCTCAGCCTCCCAAGAACTGCCCAGCCCTATTTTTAATTCTTTATTTTGAAACGAGGTCTCACTAAGTTGCGCGGAGCCTCACTAAGTAGCTGAGGCTGGCCGCGAACCTGAGATCCTCCTGTCTCAGCCTCTCAAGTACTGGGATTACAAGTGTGTGCCACCATGCCTGGCTTATCCTGCACCTTATCATCCTTTCAAATACTTAAGTTTCCACAGACACAATCGTTTCTTCCTTGCTAGACATGATGCATTCTCATTCATTCTTTTTTGCCTTGTACTGGCTAGGAGCCACATGAGCATGATGACTAAACAGTAAGAGTGGACAATCTTGTCTAGTTCTGATTTCCAAGCTTTTGATATTTTATTATTGTGTATGATCTTTATCGTAGGTATCATTAGAAGCAAATATCCATAGTTGGAGCTTTCTAAGATTTTTTTTTTTTTATCATGGATTGATGTTTTATCAAATGCCTTTTTTTTGGTACAGGGATTGAACCCAGGAACATTCCACCTCTCCGCTACACCCCAGCCCTTTTTATTTTTTATTTTGAAACAGGGTCTTGCTAAATTGCTGAGGCTGGCTTCAAATCTGCAGAAGCTGTGATCCTTCTGTCTCAGCCTCCCAAGTACTGGGATTACAGGCATATACCACCACACCTGGTTCAAATGCTTCTAATGCATTTTTTTGTTTTGTTTTTGCGGTACTGGGGATTGAACTCAGGGACATTCTACCTCCGAGCTACACCCCCAGCCCTATTTTTTATTCTTTATTTTGAAACAGGGTCTCACTAAGTTGCGGAGTGCCTCACTAGGTAGCTGAGGCTGGCCAAGAACCCGGATCCTCCGGTCTCAGCCTCCCAAATGCTGGGATTACAAGCGTGCACCACCACGCCCGGCTCTTCTAATGCATTTTGAAATACTTAAAATTTTGTTCCATTATTCTGTTAATATGGTGAATAACTTTTATTTTCAAATTGTTCACCAATCCTGTGTATCTGAAATAAATATACTGTTCTTCATAAAAATAAATGGCAATCTTCGCCAACTCTACCCAGACTGCACCGTGATGACTCACAGTGGCAGCCCTCTGGAGCTTTGCATATTTTTGATGTTACTTGCTGGAATTTTGCGGAAAATGAATTCTCTAAGTGATAATACCCTGAGTTGGGGAAAACCCGAAAGAAGATTTACTGGTTTATTTCTTGTGTAACTGCAGGGGTGTGTGTGTGTGTGTGTGTGTGTGTGTGTGTGTGTGTGTGTGTGTGTATGCACTTTAATTAATTAATTGATTGATTAATTTTTGTGGTGTACTGGAGATTGAACCCAGGGGTATTCTATCTCTGAGCTATACCCACAGCATCTTTTTATTTTCATTTTGAAACAGGGTCTCTCTAGGTTGATGAGAGTCTCACTAGTTGCTGAAGCTGTCCTTGAACTTGTGATCCTCTTGTCTCAGCCTCCCAAGTAATGGGATTATAGTCTTGCATCACCATGCCCAGCTGTGTAGTTGCTTTAAAACTAAATTAATAAATATCCATCCTTTTCAAATAAATGTAGTTATTAATTTTACTTATGCATTGTTACATATATGTATATAGCAATGCATACACACATATAGTCTCTATGATCACTATGATGTGTTCTCTTTTATTCTTGATAAATTCCTGATTGATAATTTGCATTTTCTCAATCAGGCTAGCTACAGGCTTGTCTGTTTTATTGACATTTTCAAAGAGTCAGCTTTTGGTTTCATTGATCTTTTTATTGTTTGTCCATTTTCTGCTTTATTGATTTCAGCTCCTATCTTTACTTTTTCATTCCTTCTAATTACTTCAGGTTTAATATATTCTCTCCCTTGCTTCTTGATCTTGTGGAATGGGGGATTGAACCTAGGGCTGTTCTGCCTCTGAGCTATACCCCCAGCCCTATTTCTTTTTTTTTTTTTTTTTTTTTTTTTTTTTTTTTTTTTTTTTTTTTTTTTTTTTTGTTTTTTTTTTTGGTGT
>PVLC010015129.1:0-37917 GCA_004027655.1 Graphiurus murinus
TTAGATGCAAAACTGCTAAACAAGATACTAGCAATGCGCATTCAAAACCACATCAAGAAAATTATACACCATGACCAAGTCGGGTTCATCCCAGGGATGCAAGGCTGGTTCAACATTCGAAAAACAATACACGTAATTCATCACATAAACAGACTCAAAGACAAAAATCACATGATCATCTCAATTGATGCTGAAAAAGCATTTGACAAGATCCAACACCCATTCATGCTAAAAGCACTACAGAGAATTGGAATAGAAGGAACATACCTCAAAATCATAGAGGCAATATACAATAGACCCACAGCCAGCATCATATTAAATGGAGAAAAACTGTAAGAGTTCCCACTAAAGACAGGAACAAGACAAGGATGTCCATTATCACCTCTTCTGTTTAATAATAGTACTCGAGACTCTAGCCAGAGCAATAAGGCAAGAGAAGGAAATCAAAGGGGTAAAAATAGGGAAAGAAGAACTAAAACTATCCTTTTTTGCAGATGACATGATACTATACTTAGAAGACGCAACAAACTCAACCAAAAAACTCATAGAACTGATCAACAAATTCAGTAAGGTGTCTGGATACAAAATCCATCTTAAAAAATCAGAAGCCTTTCTATATACCAACCATAAATCAACTGAAAAAGAAATCCAGAAAGCAATTCCACTCACAATAGCACCCCGAAAAATAAAATACTTAAGGATAATCCCTCTGATCTTGAATAAGACATTTCAAGTATTATACCTCCTTCACTAAAGGAGGGAATAGGCCTCAAATGACTAAACTCTAAAAGTCCATGACTTTTTAAAAAAAATGTAAGTGGTTCTTCTATGCTATTTTTGAGCTTGATTTTTTTCTTTAAAAAATTTTTTTTGTCTTTTTTAATACTGGGTATCAAACCCAGGGCATTGCTCAAGCAAGGAAAGCACTTTACCACTGAGCTACATCCAAGCAAAAAGCCCATGAAATTATATTTGTAAAAGCTGTGTGGTCATATCAATTAAGGCTACTTATTTATCTAGATTCTTTTTATTTACCTATCATGCAAATGTACTATTAAGAGCAATAAAATCAAAGTCACTTTGAAATGTAATATCATGCTGCCCCTCATACAAATAGCCTAATTTCACTAGTCTCACTGGTAAGCAACTATACATGCAGGAAGCAGCGATAGTATATTTTTATTCCCTTTTTTTTCCTCCTCCTTATGTCAAGGGAGAAATTCAGGTGTGGTAGGACATAGGACATTATTTACCTTACACGAGCAAACTCTATGACTTTGACTCTGTTACTGAATAAGCTTCCTTCCTGAATGCCTCAGGACAAAGGGAATGCATATCTATGCTCAAAACCTGGCCGGCTAATTTAAGTGACAGGTAGATGCATGCATACAGATAATTGTTAAACATATTGATGAAAAAAGCCTGGAGAGCAAATTTCAAGAGTCTCTGTAATTAGCAATCCAACATTAACCAGATGAGACCATTTTCCAGTTTCCTAGTTCTAAAATGGACATTTTAAAACTAATGAAAAACAGCTGGCTGGAATTCAATCTGGCTTCCACCAAAGCAATATTTTTGTAATGTTGTACAGAGAATGCAATACAATGAACAGGATTCATCTCAATATCTGTATGTGTCTGTGTATAATTAGTATAACTTTTAGAAATAGAAAAATAGGAAAGGAAAAATTAACTGATATTGTGTGCTATTTAGTAAAAGAACTGTAGGATTCTCTATTTTCTCATTCCAGACCAATTTCTAATCATTTAATTATAATCAACATTTTTAAACAAAGTACAAAACTCTTAAAAAATAATAGTAGAAATATTTTTATTTCATACTGAGAATAGAGACTTATATTTGAGAGTCACATTAACTTAACAATACTTTACCAAGTGAGGTATATAATCAGGTATGCACTAGGTCATACTACTGATTTATATTTACTATATATGAATTTACCACAGAGATTGAGTCCTAAAACGGTACTGAGTCTATTGCCCTTGAGTTTATTAATACAAATTGCTGTTTTTCTTTTTTGAAATATCAGGAAGTATTAGCAAACAATTATTTTTTCCCAGTAGGATTAAACAGCAAAGAAGCTAATTGCATCTGTAATATAGAAAGGGAAAGAACCAGATTATAGTTCAACACGAATAATTATTTTTCATAATAAAAGAAGTCTTGAAATTATAATTTTTTGGAATTGTGTGATGTGGCAGCCCCTGAAAAACTCAAACTTTTTTCAAATAAGTTGAGTTGCAAGATTTTTAAAACTCTGATTCTGAAAGAGAATTCATAAGCTTTTTTATGATGCTTTACGCAAATCTAAAAATCCTATGTAGGTCTTCACTGGCCTTAATCCTCCTGTCTCAGTTTCCCAAGTGCTAGGATTACAGGCATGCACAGGGAAATGGATGGAACTGGAGAATAGTATGTTAAGTGAGATTAGTCAGTCACAAAAAGTAAAGTATCAGATGTTCTCCCGCATATGTGGAAGCTAGAGAAAAATTGACACACAGAAGGGACTCCATACAAAGGAGGAGAAACCTTAGTGGAGTGAAGGAGGGGGACATAACTGAGGGAGATGGGAGGGGAGAAGAAAACCTGAAGAGGGAAACACCTCAATGGACATGATGTACACACATAAACTTATCAAGCCAATCACTATCTGAGTACTGGAAGGTGGGGAGGGAGAAGAGATGGGTTGGAAATTGGTGTAAGGCTCAAAAAGTACTGCGTGCATGTATGCCTCTATCACCCTGAACTTCATCAAGATATATGATTACAAAACACCAGTAAAAAATTTAAAAATCCTATGTGTTGCAATAGAACTAAATTTATTCATGATAAAACACATAATTTATAATATAAACCAAAATAATTGCTCTTTATGAATATATCTCCATTTATAGTGTTCAAAACAAGTTGGATGTATATATAATACCTCATTACAATACAGTTTATTTCTTAATTAAGCAAAATATGAAACATCCTCCTGTTTGTTGGGTATCTCTCTTCAATGCTAACTCTAGGGCCTGAGCACATTCTATTTTATATGCCCACCAGGTTTGACATTTGGCTTCAGTAGACCCTATTCTTTTCTGATTGAAGTCAGAAAGAGTACATGGAACGGTGACACACAGTTTTAAACTACCTCCTCACATTCCACTAGAGATAACTAATTACATTGATACAAAAAGCACTCAGAAATTCTTGTTATACCTAAACAGGTAACCCCTCCTCTGCCACAGCTATGTATTATATAGGAGAGACTACAATATTCATAAAGAAATTGTGAAAGTTTTTAATCCATTGCTATATATTGTAAATTCAACACAGTGAAAATAAAAATATGCTTTTGTTCCTTATTTTATCAGGAAAATGGTCTGAAATTACAAAAAATATAAAAGATCTCTAATGAATTTAGAAGTATAAAAATTACATGTGAATTTTTCATGAATTCTCTGCCAAGAATATTATTAAAATATTATTATTATTATTATTATTATTAATTTCACCATTGAAAACAATCTCTAAAATATAGAAGAATCACACTGATCTTTGAAGATGTTTAACTATCAGAAACACACCACATAGCACATAGAACCAATATTAAGGGCTCCTACTACAAACAGAAACAAAATATCTGAACAACCTAAGTCTAGAAAATCTATTGCAACAACCACCAGTGTAGTATTTCTTTTCCCAGATGGCCATGTGATATTACAAGGAATGCAATTGATCTGGTGTTCTTTCAAATACTTTCCTGTGTGCTGAGCATGGGGAATTAACAAGGTTGAATGGTATTCCCCCCAAATACATGTCCACCTGGAATCTGACAGTGTGATATTATTTGGAAATAGAGTTTTTGCAGAAGTAATAAGCTGATTTAATATGCCACGATATTCTAATAGAGTGGGCCCTAAATTCAATGACTGGTGTCCTTAAGAACAAGAGAATCCAGACACATAATCACACACAGAGGGAAGACATCCATCCATGTGACAACAAGGTAGAGATTAAAGTGATGCAGGCAGGAAGAGAGAAATGCCAGATTCCCAGCAACACACAAAAATTAGGAGAGAGGGCTGGAAGAGGTTCATCCTTAGAGCCTCCAGAAAGAACCACTCTGCTCACACCTTGATGTCAGACTGTAGACTACAGAACAGTGAGAGAAAATTTTTCTATTGTTTAAGTCACTGAATTTGTGATTTTTTGTTACATCAGCCCCAGGAAACTAATTCTGAAAGATCCTAACATTACTCAGTGGTGTTACTTCAGGCAAATGATCATCACTCTCTTCATGGTATCAGGTTCCCTGCCTGTGCATCAACCTGTGGTACTTTCACATCTTACCTTAAGGAGACTACAGGCCAAAAAGTAGCCAGTGCTGCTAATTAACCCTTTGCCACAAAGAAACAGGGGCTTATTTACTAGCATTTGCTCTTCGTTCCTTAACTTCTTTCTCCTCATTTTTTTTTTAGCAAGAGAGTAAATTTCTCTCCACAGTGGATAGTACAAATTTCTTTTTCACTGCATTCAGTTATCCAATCCCACTAATTTTGGTGCAACAAACCTTTAATAAGAAGTTTTATTATTGAACCGGGCGTGGGCACACGCTTGTA
Organism: Graphiurus murinus; assembly: GCA_004027655.1. Taxonomy (NCBI): domain Eukaryota; kingdom Metazoa; phylum Chordata; class Mammalia; order Rodentia; family Gliridae; genus Graphiurus; species Graphiurus murinus. The sequence continues at coordinate 4,629 of PVLC010015129.1, forward strand.
ATCCCAGGATTTGGGAGGCTGAGACAGGAGGATCCAGGTTTGCAGCCAGTCTCAGCTACCTAGTGAGGCCCTCTGCAACTTAATGAGACCCTGTTTCAAAATAAAGAATAAAAAATAGGGCTGGCGGTATAGCTTGGAGGTAGCATGCCCCTGGGTCCCATCCTCAGTACCAAAAGAAAAAAAAAAAAAAAAAAGTTTTATTATTGAGGAATGAGACTCAGAATCATCCAGGGGAATTTGACAACAACAGAAAAAAACATTTTTTGTCCTTTAAAACTATATTCTGAGTGTTGTGTTTCTTTTATGACAATCCACTAAAAACCCTAGTTATATCAAATACTACCTGTTCACTGAGATCAAGGCATCTTCCAGGGAACACAACTTTGATTTTCAATTGATTTTGATCAAGCCAATGAATAAAAACCTTCTGGTGTGAAGGAATATGATTGCTAATGTATACTGTAGGATGACTACATATTTTACAAATGAAAGTAGAAAAAGATTTGGGGTTTGTGGATCAATCAATCTGAACCTCCAAGGAAAAATATGATGGTTACATATGAAAGATGCCAATTTAAATAGCACACAAAAGTGGTTAGGATGATAATTCTTTACTATAAATAGCCATAGAAAATGCTACAAAACACTGGCCAACATGTACTTATTTATTATTACATAACTAAAAGAAACTTCAATTTATGGAATTTTCATATTAAAATTCAGCTTTGAAAATTTATTTTAAAATTTTTTCTTCTTCTTCTTATTTTTTTGTCTGTGTGTATTACTGGGGATTAAACCCAGGGGTGTTCTACCTCTGAGCTACACTCCCAGCCCTATTTCATTCTTTATTTTGAAACAGGGTCTCATTATGTTGCAGAGGGCCTCACTAAGTAGCTGTGGCTGGCAGCAAACCTGGGATTCTCCTGACTCAGCCTCCCGAGTACTAGGATTACAAGCGTGCGCTACCATGCTTGGCTATTTCAAAACTTTTGAAGTATCAGTATGGAGAAATTAAATCTGGATTTTACTTAACTATAGCAACATACAACTCACAGATTTGAGAAATCAAATCAAATTTAATTAAAAATATCTCATTATATTTTTGTACCAGAGATTGAACCCAGAGGTACTCTTCCTCTGAGTTACATCCCCAGTTCTGTTTATATTTTATTTTGAAACAGGGTCTCACTAGTTGCTAAGGGCCTCCTCAAGTTGTTGAGGCAGGCCCTCAACTTGCAATCCTCCTATCTTAACATCCAAAGTACTGGAATTACAAGCATGCGCCACTTATGCCTGGCTGCTCTTATTTTACAAAGGTACCAAAAAATGAGTGATAAAGGAAATTATTCAAGCAGATCTGCCTTTTGTTAATATTAACCTACCTCTCATGGAACATGTAAATAAAAACAAAACAAAACAAATCCTCCTCCCCCAAAAAATCTTCTGGTGCATTGTACTGATGCCGAGGAATCCCCTGGATTAAATAGTATAGATTTACTTGACAATCCAAAGAATAATTCAGTTGTTACCATTGCCTTTTTGAAAGACATTGGCATATCGCTTCCAAAATTAAAAGTCATTTTGAAAGTAGAATGTATGTCAACCAAAGAACTTTACAGGTAAATAGTCTTTACAGATCATTTTCATTTAACACCTTCTTTCCACCACCAATCTTTTGTTCCTCTTTTAATAAAATTAGTGAGGCACTCAGTGACATTCCAAGTGTAAGATAGATATTGAAATTCTCTCTATTAAAAGAGGATAGCAGCAACACAACTTACAGCAATCTATTTTACATATTATCTCAAAATATATCTGTGGTTCTTCTTGAGGTTCCTTATTTCATATCACATTGAATATACCTGTTGTTCAATGAGTCATGAAAAAAGTGCCTGCCAATTATGAAGACTTTATTACTAAGAAGAATTCTGCTGGTGAGTCTGATGTTACCACCATCACTATCCCAAGTTCTTGAGTCTTTGAAAACATCACCTCAAGGAACATGTCTGTCAAAAAGCAGGAGTCATCCTTTCACATTGGCTTATCAGCATCTGTCTTTATCCTTTTAGTCTTTTAATAACTGCCACAAAATCTCCCAGGTCCCAACATGAGCCCTATGAATTTAAATATTTTGTGATTGTATTCTTGCAATAATGGATTGGAGAACCCCTCCTCCTTAAACTACTTTTCTTTCTGTCATAAACTACATAGAACACATGCTTCATTATATAATGACAAGAGCTAAACACTTTGAAGAGGAATTTCAATTGCTCAAAGTATATTGTAAAAATATTATTCAGACCTCTCATTGTCAGTGTTTAATACTATATAGTAGGGGAGGGATAATGATTTACAGGGAGAGCCAGGCTTTACACAATTAACTTAATCATAATTAATTTTGCAGTGACCTAAAAAGAAGAGAATTATTCAAATGCACTCACAGTAGTTTATAGTCCTTCAGATTATTAGCAGAAAGTGATTTATCTCTTTCTCTTAACAGTGAAAAATGGGATATAACAAAACCTCAAGAAAATAAGTAAATATTTTTCTTTTAGCACAACAAAGAGAACTAAGATTATAAATGGTATGAATTTCTGTGAATATATGTGACTTAAGTGGGTAAATGTCAAAACTTCAAAACAAATTTTTTCAGGCAAAGTATAAAATATTTCATGAAAAAACAGTCATGATATTTTGAGGTAAAAAATAAATGAGTGTCTAATAAAAATCAGAGGCTTGAGAAATATTTGTTGCCATTGGAAATGTTTTATAAAACATTTTATTCTAATTTTGCATTCTGTTTTACTATTTCTTATTTTGAGAAGAAAAGTTTTATTGAGGGTTTCTTTCCTAACAAATACTATTTATTTAATGGTCAATTAGTATTAGAAGAAATAGACATTTTTATAGGCTAAAATCAAGTGATAATCTTTTAAATGATCAGTAGTTTGAAAATCAACTAAAAATTATAATGGAATGAATTATTTCTGAAAACTGATTAAATGTTAAAGTAATTTATTATTTTTATAATCAAACCAAATTGTATAAACATCCAAGATAGTACGTTTTTTTCTAGTTATAATGAAAACAAAAATACTTCATTATAGTTCTCTGCATCCATACATGTAGTTCCATGCATTGAACTCCATGTATTAATTCTACTATGTGGCACTTTTTCCAGGACATTTCTGTAGAATTATATACTGGATTTTGTCTCTTGCTAGTTCTGTAGTCTTAAGCAAGTCACTTAATTTTTCTGAGTGTTAGGTGCCTTATTTATAAAATGAAGTTAATAATAATATCTATGTAAAGGGATGGGAATCAAATGAGGTAACTTAAGTAAAAACTTTTGTATACTATGTGGGACCTTTTAAAATATGTAACTCACAAAAGTTATTCAATATACTTATAAAAGGAAGAAATGGCAGAGTGGGAAGAAGGAAGGAAGAGGCCGGAACAAAGAGAATAAAGTGGTGTTTGTGTATGTGCTGGAAGGTAGAGACCAGTTTAAAGAAAGAGGTTTTGCAAGTAAATAAATTGAGGACAGTGACTCTATAGAAGGCCTTCTGTTGGAATGCTGACTGTCTGGATTCTTTGGCCCTAGTTTCCTTTTAAATCTCCTCCAGCTACCACTTTTTTTATTTTTTTATTTTTTTGTGGTACTGGGGATTGAACTCAGGGGCATTCTACCTTTGAGCTATACTCCCAGCCCTATTTTTTATTCTTTATTTTGAAACCAGGTCTCACTAAGTTGTGGAGTGCCTCACTAGGTAGCTGAGGCTGGCTGTGAACCCGGATCCTCTGGTCTCAGCCTCCCAAATGCTGGGATTACAAGCGTGCGCCACCACGCCCGGCTTCCAGCTACCACTTCTTACAAGCATTTGTTGGTATACTTTTTGCTATAGTGATGATATGAAAGAGAAAAAATATTTTATTTCAGGGCAGGTAAAAGTATACCTGAAAGAAACATGAGATGATAACTGTAAGATGTTAGAAATAATGATACAAATAAATTACTAAAAAAGAAAGTAAATCCTATATTCTTATGAGGCAAATAAAAAATGTAAGTCCTTTAAAATTTTCCCTTAATACAGAACACAAACCTCTTCTGGATATTGCTAACATAACTATTGCAAAGGTACTGATAAGGTAGCATTACACTAGTAAAACGATTTGTGAACTGAGAGGCATTTGAACCAATGTAAAAGCACCTATTCACACAATAAATGACTATACTAAACTAATGCTGTAGCCATAGAGTGTGTTAAAATGCATTCTATAGCTTGATAAATTTGGTGCCATAGTATGAAAGAATTTTAAGTTAAAACACTGGCAACATGAAACCGAGTAACATTAAAGCACATGCTACATTTTCTGGAAATTAGTAATCATTCTGAAGTTCCTTCTACATTTTTCTGCTGTTCACTGCTCACATATTTTACTCAGATTAGAGCTTATTGGACAGCCACAGATCACATGACAATAAACTAGGTGTTTGGGACATAAAATTATGGACGTGGCAACCATTTTCACAGTAGTGGTCTCAGTTATGAGATGTTTTGTATGGGAATGGAGAATGTAAAAGCAGCCTGTGAAGTCTGCCTTTGCCTCTAGTTCCAGAGTATTTTACATCATGTCAGTTAACATCTTCTTTCTGCTCCTAGGACTCTACCTCCAAAATTCTTGGCTTCTCAGCAACAAGATTCAGGATAAAAACAAAGAAACCAACAAACCACATTTTGTAGGCTTTGATTCATATGGCTCAGAAGCACTCCTGTATGAAATATGAAAGTTATTTAAGAAAAATATTACAGGAATTATCACCACCACCTAATAATGCATTTTCATATTATAATGTGTTACAAGATGAGAGAATGAAAGAACAGAAAGATTTGGTACCTGCTTCATCGGTAAGTAATAATCTTTAAGATGTCAGAAAGTGTCATATCTATCTTTGCTACAAAAATAATCTTTGTGGATTTTGATCATCCAGACATTCATTTAATACTTTCCAATAAGATGGTATTTTCAAGTCACTCTGTATGTTCAACTATTTTTGCTGTTATGATAAATAATAGAATTAGAAATTAGTCTGTAACTATGACATTTGTAGGTCTCTAATTCTGTTTTGTAAAATTTATATGATTTTCAGCAATTTAGGATACTAGCCATCACAATTTTTTCCTTTTTTTCTTTTTAGTGATTTTGGTAAGGACCAATATGCCTCTTGGTCTTAATGTTTAATCAATTGCAGAAAAATTCAAATGAAACCTGAAGGTTCATGAAAATTAGGAGATATACCAGTAGAGTATTAGAAGGGGGAAGACAAGAATGGAGAAAGAGGAAGCATGGGAAAGGAAATAGACTAAATAATGTTGTGTAGATGTATGAATGCATCACTACCAATCTCATTATCATGTACAAATATAATGCACCAATAAAAACCTAAAAAAAAGAAACATGAAGGTCAAGCCCAGTCCACTATTATATTACAGCTGATATCATCTGAGTGTGTGAATGTGGTGGGGGGGGGTACTGGGGATTGAACTCAGGGGCATTCTACTTCTGGGCTACACCTCCAACACTATTTTGGGTTTTTTTGGTGTTTGTTTGTCTGTTTGTTTGAAACAGTATATTGATAGATTGCTAAGAGTCTTGCTATGTCACAGAGGAAGTCCTTGAATCTTCCATACTTATTTCTCAGCCTCCCAAGTACTGGGATTACAGGTGTGTGTCACCATGCCTAGCTTGAATATCATTTATTAATTGTGAGCTCCTGAAAATAAAATCTATTTTTGAGGTCATTTAATAACTTCTATAGTATAATCTGTATACCACTTAAAGTCAGAGGTGAGAAATAAAATATTCTCCCCTATGAGAAATTATATATATTATTTTATACTATATTATTAAATAATATATAATTATGTATTATTTTTATAGGTGAGAAAAATATTACTCATCTATTATAAATTGTAAAAATTAATGATTTTCATAAGTTATTATTAATATCTGAGTGTCAGTGAAAGTGTGGTAGTATAAAGATTTTCATCATTATCATTACATTTATATTCTCCTATGAAATGCTCTGGTGGTGTAGTTCATTTAGAATTATGTGTCTCTTTTAGAGAAGTTTGTCCTTTAGGGTTACAGCAGAAATTTGTTTAAGTGAAAAACATATAGGAATCCTCCTTTAACCATCATTTTTCTATTGGATGAACATTAAGAGAAAAAAAAGTTTAACTTAAATTGGTCTTCTATTCAGATTCTGCTTTATTGTCCACTTTCTATATCCTCATTTCTGTAAAACAGAATAATTGTGATAAGTAGGATAATTGTCCTAAGGTCTAACAGACAGAGATTCAAGTCTGGCCTTTACTACTTCTCTGTTGTAGGACTCTTTTACTTTCTTTGAACAAGTCATTAAATCTCTAAGTGCCATTTCTGTGCTTCAACCCTGATGCCAATGAAGTCAGATTTATTCTTCATAAGCAAACTTTTCCCTCTCTCCTCATCATTCTTCTTTCTATTTATGGAGTAATAAAAAGATCAATCTGAACAGTAATCTTAGCAAAGATTACTGCCATGTTTGCTAGGCCAGCTCTATTGTTTCTCTCAAAAGCAAGCTACCTACAATGAGCCCAGTTGCTTCTCCATACCAGGTATGTACATGGCTGACCCAGTCTGTGTGTCACTGGATGATAAATTCTGCCTAATTCTAGGGTTCCATGTTAACAAATCCATTTGACTAATAGGCCTAAAACCCCATGTTCCAACTTGGCCTGTATTAACAAAACGTCCATATGTTGCCTTCCATCTTTATTTTTTAAATACACTTTCTTGATGCATTATCATCTTACATCATAATGAAGTTCAGAGTGATAGGGACATACATGCACACAGCACTTGGTGAGCTTCCCTCCAGCTCCCACCCTAAGACCTTCCTTTCCCCATATGTGATATTGAGATTGACACTGATTAATTCATATATATACATATCATCAGTGGAAGTGTTTTTGCTTTATTTTTCCACTTGTGAACTAGAAGATGGAAGTGTTATAAATTTAAGGTCCTCTGGTAGACATCAATGTCCACTTGTTTATTGATCAATCACCTACTAACCACCAACCATTATCATGAATTCTTTCCAGAAACTTATTTCATGCCACTATAGCAAGCAGGCACACTTGGACTCATTTTTAAAATGCAGAAATAAGACTTAACAAAATAAGATTTAACTTTGGTCTGTTTCACTTCATACACCACCATGTCCTTCATGCTATAGTGTATCTATAATATATGGATGTCCCTTGAGCATACTCAACATTAAGGGATAGTAAGTAAGCCTTTGAGCTCTGTATTAATTTTATGGTATATAACAAATTACTATAAAATTAGTAATTTAAACAACACTTGTTGTTAGTCTGCAGTTCTCTAGGTCAAAGATATAGATAGACTCAGCTAAGTTCTATGCTCAGAGTATCACAAGGACACAATTAATATATCAACTGGGATAAGCTATTATTTAAAGGCCCTCTAAAATAATCTGTTCCAAGGTCACATGATTGTGGCAAAATCCAGTTCCATGTGGCTCTAGGGCTGAAGTCCTCATTTCCTCACTGCTATTAACCAGGGCTGCCATCAGGGTTTAGAGACTACCCACATTCTTCCTCACCTGGCCTACTCTATTTTCAAATAAAAAATGAGAAAGTGAGTTATTTCCATACTTCCAATTGTTCTATCATCATCCTCATCTATGGAAAAGAAAAATTCATCTTCTTTTGTTTTAAAGAATTCAAGGATTATATTATGATCCAGGTCAGTCTCCTAATGGCTTAAGGTCAACTGATTAGTCACCTCAATTACATCTGTAAGTCCCTTTACCAGGTACCTTGGATGGCCTGATGAATCATTATCTTTAAAATCCAGAGAAATTATGTGTAAGTATTTGAGAGAGAGAAGGGTCATTCTTAGAATTCTTCTTACACCAATTCTCTGCTATGAAAAATAACACATTAATCTTCTATGACTGCTATGACCAATTCCCCACAAATGTAGTATCTTACAATGCATAAATTTGTTATTTTACAGTTATTTAAATTACATGTTAGTCAATTTTCTATTGCTGTGAAAAAATACCCGAGAAAATCAACTTAGAAGAGGACAGATTCATTCGTGGTTTCAGGTCAGCTGACTCTTATTTTGGGACCTGAGGTGAGGCAGAACATCATGGCAGAAGAGTGTGGTAGAATATACCTGCTGACCTCATGGCATCCACAAAGTAGAGAGGAGAAAGGAACAGGTCAGGGGCAATATATTACCCTTCCAGGGCACATCCCCAGCAATCTACATCCTCCAACTAGGCCCACCCAGACGTCTACTGTTTCCACCACCTCCTAATACTCCACTCAATTATAATCCATCAATAGATTCATCCACTGATAAAGTCAGAACCCTCATAATATAATCACTTCCCAAAAGCTTCACCTCTGAACATTAATGTATTAAGGCCCATGCCTTCAATACGCGAGCCTTTGTGGAAAATTCCTAATGGACTGACTGACACCAAGACTTTGGCAAAGCAGTCCCTCCTGGAATCTCTAAAGGAAAAGTCATTCCTTGGCTTTTCCAGATTCTAAAGGTCACCCACATTCCTTGGCTTTTATTTTTCTCCGTTTTCAAAGCCAGAGACTTGGCTTTTCTCTGATCATTCTTTTTCAGTCACATTTCCCTTTTTTGGCCACAACTGAAAAATATTTAAGAATGCATACAATTAAATTATGCCCATTATACTAATCCAAGTTAATCTCTCCATATAAAGGTTCTAAATCATGTTACAAATTTGTTTTATAATGTAAGTCATAAATATAAATTAACATATTCACAGAATCTGGGAAACAGAATATGGATATCTTTGGGGGACAGGAAGGAGCATTATTCTGCCCACCAAAAATGATGTTGATAGAGATAAATTTTAATCCAAGACCTGTAGTTATAAATAAAATTGAATTTTGTTTATTCCTCAAATTTTCAATTTGTTATTACCAACACAAACACTCATATTTTGAAAGTTTTTAATAGTGTTAATGACTCTGAATTAAAACCATTAGAATATCTCTTCTTCAAATATTATTGCTTATATTATCATATGCCCCCACTAAAGGTTGATTCTCTTTAATTTTAGAATCTGATAGTTACAAATCATTCCTCACTGCAGTTTTAATGTTATCATAGATAGTTAAGATCTGAAATTTGAATAAGTTATTCAAGGCGTTCCTCTTTTCTTCTTGACTGCCCTTTACATTATTCACAATAATTCTGAAAATTTTCCTTTCATTGTATCAATAGTGCATTCAAAAATAATGCAGTAATTTCACAGAAACCAGGCTGGGGCTAGAAATTATTTTTTACTCTGAAACCGTACAGACTTCCTCACAAATTCTTCAAATTTACCTCCAGTATAAATACCCTACAGTCAATCAAAAGTGAAATAAAGTACTGTGCTTACTGTTCTTTCCTTGATTGCAGAAATTGGAGGGTAGTTGAAAGTAAAAGTCCATCTGGTTGTTACCTTTAGAGGAAGTTCTACTTCCTCTAAGTATACAAAGAACCCTTTCTCCCTTGAATTTTACCAAATGTCCTACCATTTATATTCATTGAATTCCTGTTCTTTGCTATCATGTTTTAGCTACATTTGACATTGATTTCTTACACTATAGTGTACACATCTGTTCCTTGGTATCCAGGTGGCATTGGTTCCAGCACTCCCCACCCCTGTAGATACCAAGATCCTCAAGCCACTTATATAAAATGGCATAAAATTTACACATAATCTATACATATCTGTTCTTGTATATTTTAATTTATTTCTAGGTTACTTATAATTCCTAATACATTGCAAATGCTAAGTAAATAGTTGTTATGCCGCATTGTTCAGAGAATAATGACAAGAATATTCTGTACAGATAAAAACACCCCCCATCCTCTGCTCTCAGCAATACTCTCTGCCCTCAATAACAGTATATTTGAATTTGAAGATGCAGAACATGGGGATAAGAAAGCCCAACTGCACTCCTCAATTATGATGTCCCAGCCTATAATCTCAGATTGTTCATCATCCCTTTTAGTAAGAAGTTGATGGTATTTAAACTAATCAATCAAAAGCCCATGCATGTAAAAGCTACTGGTGATTAATATTATTTAAAGTATTGAAGCTATGCTGTAGTATAATGATGGCAGTATTTCTTAGCACCAAAAAGTAATGATTTCATTAATGCATTGAGAAATTTTGAATCCAGTTTTTTCCAAATTTTAGTACACCGGGTGTCTTTGGCCTATAGAAGCTGTTAGCCTTAGCATAGGGTGATTTTGTGGGAAAGCAGCTTACCAGAATTAGTATGCACTCCCTGTATTAAGTAAGGGAGTGATAATCAGGCTTAAAAAATAATGACTTGTTTTGCTCATTAGCTGAATGAATGCAGAAAATGACTCATCAGTTCATAAATTTGTCATAATGCTCTCTTTGGTGTCAGCCAGCAGTATGATCCAGATTAGCAGAGTCATAGCAGGAGGTTCAAAAGATTATAGAAAATTGCTGTTAAAAAAAAAAACAACAACAACTTGACAATATTTTAAGTTTGTTATTCTTTGGCAAAACAATGCAGTCAGCCAATTGCTGAATTCTCAGCATGCTGTTTGCCTCTTCTTGAATTGTATTTCATTTGTAGAAACATCATGCATTTTTGTTCTACATGGACAGGACATAAGGTTTACCAGCTTGAACTGGTTTTTCTGTGAAAGACTATCCGGCACCCCACTGGTGCTAAATGTGTCATTAACCTTCTACCTGGGGTGTTTATTACCTTAACTTAGACAATATTCACAAATGTCCTTATCAACATAATGAGGTCAAGCCAGCAATCAATGTCTGCTGTGTTGTCTCATTTCTTGAAAGTGCAACTGCTTTTTAAAAATCAAAATCTATGATGTAGAAAAAAGAGGTAGAGAGCTAAAAGAACTTCATTATACCCAGAGATCGGTACTTATCTTTCTCAAAAAAAGGGTGTAAGTTCGATGACTATATAATTTATTATCCAAGGACACATTTTTATTACAGAAGGAGATACTACTAACATAACAGTTGCATTGGCACAGTTATGCTCAAACAAAACCTCTATTGGTGATACATGATATAAGGCTCCCCTATGTGAAAGAACATCAAAGGTAGCATTCTCTTTGTGGTGTGGGTGATAACCTTTAGATGTTTCAAATTAGGTTTTCAGTTAAAAGTTTGAACCCAATGGACGTTCTGAAACTTATTCAAGAAATCACATTGGTACATAATATTTTTAAAAATTTCAGAAGTCTCAAACCAACCATACTAAAAACAACCAAAATAAATAGCTTGGAAGGATGAACTAAATTTTATGATATTTTTCACATTTTTTTAAACTTATCATTTCTTTTCTTCAGTTTTTTTGCTTGGATTTGTTAGAAATATTCCAAAGACAAAAATAGTTTCATGTTATAACTATAGGTCAACCAACGAGGTAAGGTGTTATTTTCACCACTTAGGACTCCCCATGATTTCATTTTGGAACAAAATATCTGATCCATGGGTACTTTTGAAGGGAAATAGTTCCATTTATTTTCTAAAAATCATTGTCTTTGCTATATATCTTAATTTCAGTGTAGGTTTACATGAAGATTTTATCATATAATTTGCCAAAACACTTCAAATTATACAATTAAGGTAGGGTGTGTGTGTGTGTGTGTCTGTGTGTGTCTGTGTGTGTATGTGTTTTGGTATGCATTCTGTCTCTGAGCTATACCTCTGGTCTTATTTATTTATTTATTTATTTATTTTTATTTATTTATTTTGATACAGGGTCTTTCTAAGTTGCTGAGGCTGGTCTCAAACCTGTGATAGTCCTGTCTCAGGTTCCCAAGTACTAGGATTACAGGCATGTGCCACCATGCTCAGCAGGTCTTGATTATATATAATTATATATCACTTAAGAATTTCTGCAATACTACAAAGACTTACATTGGTAAATAATTAACTGCTATTTTTGGAACTGTGCATGTTTCAATCTGTGTGTTAGACTTCATTAGAGGCACTATTGATATATTGGAAGGCCTGGGAATCAAAAACCTTGCTTCAAGGAACTTATATTCTAGTGGTATAAAAGAGAAAATAAACAATGGAAAAAAGTAAGATAATATCGTATAGTAATTAATCCTGTGAAGAAAATCCCTGAAGAGTTAACATTTGAATGTAAAGCTTAATGAACTAGAGAGAACTATTACAAACATAAGGACAGCAGGGCCCTTGGTAATGGTAATATATCTACTATTTTCAAGAGGCCAAAAGAAGACTGATTAAGACAAAGAAAGTGGAGGAAAATGAAGTGGGAGAGGTAGGAAGGGGTCAAATCAAACACAGATGAGTATGGTTCCACAAGACAGTAAATTAAAACCAGGAGTCTATGGTGTAGTGAATTTTAAGCATAATTTTATACATACTGCCTTGATAGTTATAAATAGAAAAATTTTATCCTGTGATTCTCTCCCCAAAGAAATATATGCTAATAGAAAACTAGTAACCTCCTTGTATTTTCTTATAGAGCTCATAAGAATAAAAAAGGTTTCAAAGAGTTACTGTGTCATTGTTATATTATCTCCACTTTTTAATTTCTCATTTGAAGTAATAGTTTGATTTAATAGATCATTTTCCTTTTCTAAGTCCTAGGAATCCTGGATTCATGAGGTACATATGGACCCAGAGTATATACACCTTGCAAACCCACATTATATCACCCTTTCCATGACTAATTGAAAATTTTTGAAATCCTAGTACTTGAGAGACTAAGACAGGAGGATCACAGATTGGAAGACAGCCTCAGCAAGTAGTGAGACTCATCAACTGAGCGAAAACCTGTTTCAAAATAAAATAAAAATAAAGCTGAGTGCAGCTCAGAAGTAGACTGTCCCCTGGGTACAATCCTTTGTACCAAGAAAAATGAATACTGAAGAATAATAAAATATGTCTATCCCTAAAAAGAAATTGTAAAACATAACTTGCAGGTAGCCTCTTTCCTATATGATTTTTTATTTTTTTATGTTTCATGGTGCATTGTAATCATACATCTTTGTGAAGTACAAGCTGGTAGAGGCATACCTGCACACAGGTCTCATTTAATGCTTCCTCAGTTCCCACCCCATCCCCTCCTTCTTAAGTTCACTTTAGTGATTGACTTTGATATGATTGTGAATGTACATCATGTGCTTTAGGGTGTTTCTCCCTCCGCCCTCCTATCACCTTCAGATAGGTCACCTTCTTTGCTGCTCGAAGGTTTTTATTCTCCATCTAAAGTCCCTCCTATGTCCTACTTTCTTCCTAGCTTCCACATATTAGGGAGAGCATACAATTTTTAACTTTTTGTGACTGACTAATCTCACGCAACATGTTTTCCAGGTCCCTTCATTTTCCTGCAAATGACATGATTTTGTTCTTCTTTATGGCTGAGTAAAATTCCATTGTATATATATCCCATAGTTTTGTAATCCATTCATCTATTGATGGATATGTTGGCTGGTTCCATAGTTTGGCAATTCTGAATTGTGCAGAAATAAACATAGATATACATGCTCTGGTCTGATAGTTTGGTTTCCATTCTTTTGAGTAGATCCCCAGAAGTGGTATTGCTGGCTCATATGGTAGGTTCATTCCCATTTGTCTGAGGATCCTCCATACTGTTTTCCAAAGTGGTTGTACTAATCCACAATCCCACCAACAATGTATTAGAGTGCCCACTTCTCCACACCCTCATAAGCATTTGTTTTTGTTCGTGTTTTTGATGATTGCCAATGTAATTGGGGTTAGGTGAAATCTCAGGGTAGATTTGATTTGCATGTCTCTGATTGTTAATGATTTTGAACATTTCCTCATATATTTATTGGCCATTTGTATTTCTTCCTTTGTGAGTTGTCTATTTAGTTCACTTGCCCATTTTTTGATTGGGTTATTTGTTTTTTTAATGATTAGCTTCTTGAGTTCTCTTTATACTCTTGATATTAGTTCTCAGAGGAGTAGTTGGCAAAAATTTTCTCCCATTCTTTTAGCTATCTGTTGAGGTTCTTGATAGTTTCCTTTGCTGCACAGAAACTCTTCTGTTTAATACAATCTCACATATTGCTCTACCTTTGAATTTCTTGTGCCTTTAAGGTCATGTTGAGAAAGTTTTTTACCTATGCTTATGTGTTGAAGTTTTGAACCTATGTCCTCTTCAAGTAGCTGCAAGGTTTATGGTCTGACTTCCAGGTCCTTGATCCATCTTGAATTGACTATTCTGCAGGGTGAGAAAGTGGGGTTTATGTCTATTTTTCTGCATATGGTTAACCAGTTTTACCAACACCATTTGTTGAAGAGGATATTTTTTTCCAGTGTTTGTTTTTGGCTCCTTTGTCAAAAATCAATTGGCTATAAGTGTGCAATTTGTTTTGAGAAAATAGATGTTACGTCAGCATTAAACAGCATTTTTCTTTTGACAGCACCATTTACTAGACATTTATTTAATCATTAGTTCATTTTAAAGAACAAAATTTAACAAAGAAAGAAGAGTGAATTTTGTTATTATTTGTTTTGTTGTGTTTGTCAATGTATCATGATCTAATTTTCAAATGAAAGTCTAATTCTCAAATGAAAGTTTAAAAACTGAATATCAGCTCTAATGAGGTAAACGATAATGCTAAATTTTTCCTATTTAAAAATGCCAGTGTTTGAATTTCTGTCCATATTACAGATGTTCAGCTGGAAATGTCAATACGTTATTAACCTGCTAATGGCATCTATATAGGTGTAATAGGACAATATTTGTTGAATGATTGGATGAATGCATATGGCATGAGAATATGTGTTGTATCTCAGAGAGCTTATGCTTTGGGAGGTTTTGTTTACCAGTGTGGTAAGGATAGCTGTCTACATGTAAAGATACAGCAAATTATTCTGTTGGATTATCCTTTTCAACAATGATGATAAATAATTTCCAATTCAAATGTTCCACAAAGGAGGCTAATGCTCTTCTATTTGCTGTTTAGATTTCATGATTTTGGGCTGCCAAAACTATTTAAATCCCCACAAGATACTGTCTGTGATAGGCCAATGCAAATTTGATGATCCATCCAAATATACAGAGATGCCATTTTAATAGTGCCATCATTATTGGAACTGTCCTTTACACAGAAATTCTTTGCCATGAGTAGTAGATGACAGATGTGTTAATTAAGAGACTGAGGCAAAGCCAAGGTTGATGTTCTAATAAACAGGTCATTAACTTTGGTAATGACCAATTTGAGAAGATGATTGTTATTATACAAACTATATTCCCTGAGTTATGAGAGAAACAGTAAAACTCTGAAGTACATCCAATGGTCAGATGACAATGGAAGTTTTCTAAAACAATGGAAATTTCTCATATGTCACCTTGCCTATTCATTACTTTATGTATTTGCAAATTGTGATTTTACATAATGAGCAACTTATTAAATGTTTATTAATTAAGTTTGTAGAAATAAGCAGCCTTTACTTCAGAGTCAAATGAAAACCTTGTCAACAGAAACAAAAAGATTCAGCCTGATGTAAACTTCTCTCTATATTAGCAGTTCTTTCTAGTATCTACAAATGATGTTGAAATAAGTTGAAGAGATTTAGGTGACATTAGAATCATATCATAAATATGTGGGAAAGAAAACTAAGAGTAAATTTATCCTCTCTTTGAACTAGTATAAGAATTCTCTCTATAATATTGAGTAGATTGGTCTTCAAAATTTTTCTGTCTGAACCTTAATTAACAGAATTTTCTTCCTCATAGAAGAATTCATTACATCCAGAATGACTCTTCTTGCTTTAAATGTCTTCCTGATAGATAATTAATTTCAATAGAAATAGTGATGAATAATATACATTTTATAAAATAAAAATGTTAAAGTCTGGAAATATTTTATACCTTTTCTAAATTTTTCCTTTGCTAATTGAATATCATTTCAATCATTTTGAAATTTGCATTAGTTTCTTCTGTGATATGGCTTGTAGATACCTCACTATGGCAGTTATTTTTTCCTTGGCTGGGAAAATAACTCTTTATAGACCCATTTTTTTCATATTTACTTCAAATTCAGAAACTTGATAGCTATTCACTTTCCAGCCAATCTTTGAAACTAACAATGACCATTCTCAGTCACAGTGGGCAATAGAAATGAGAAAAGTCTACTAGTATCTTCTGGGGAAAATATGCTTTTTTAATAACAAACTCAGTAGAATGGAAAGGATTCCATTCTTTCCTCCTTCAATATGAAGAGGCTATCTATATCTGAGGGTATGAAATTTCCTGCATAAGGACAAAGTACCAATATGCTGAGCATGGCACACTGGAAAGACAGAGAGATACTAATTACTTAAATATTGTGGTTGGAGGAACCCATGCAAGCACCCTCAAAATTTCATAAGTGAGAAAAAAAATTCTTATATACTGAAGACACTTTTATTCAGTTTTAGTCAATTTCAGGAAGATTAAGGAGTATTGAGTTCTTTTTCTTGTTGGCATTTCCTATTGACTTCTCTCCAATCTTTCTTTATTTTCCCATGAGGAAAGGGGTTATGTCCTGTCTTATCATAAGCCATAAAGCATTCTCATAGATTGGCCTTTCTATCTAGATATAACATCCTACCAATATCTCCCTTCCATCCTTTTTAATATCACAATATTCTTCCCCAATTGAAGCAATGATCTCAAAATCTACCCTGCTACACCACTGTGAATCACCCACCGGGGGTCTTTGTAGGCTTTCTTAGACTGTCAGACTCACAAGACAACTATAGGCAATACATAACACTAATAGACTCAGAAAGATTCAAGTCAGGAACAAAGCATGCCAGCCTTACTGTACTAGATGTCCCTCTCCAAATGGCAATGTCATGGGAATCCAATGACCAGGTCCAGGTGCCATGAAACTAGATCCTCATGAGGTGATTCAGGGGCTACCGTTGTTTAAAAGCTCCCCCTACAGGACTTTTTGAGAAAAGGTTGAGCCTTTTTAAAACATTTCCTGGGGACATATAGTTCAATCTGTTATTTTTTACATGTAAAAAATAAACAAAGCATGAACATGAAATGACTTGCTCAAGAAGCTAAGGCTACTTAAACTTGAGTACTACTAGAACACAGGCGTCCCAACTCCCAACCCAGTGTTCTAAATAACCATGTGCCATAAGATTTAATGAATAATTTTTTTGTTTGCTTGTTTGTTTGTTTGTTTGTTTGTTTTGCGGTACTAGGGATTGAACTCAGGGGCATTCTACCTCAGAGCTACACCCCCAGTCCTATTTTTTATTCTTTATTTTGAAACCGAGTCTCACTAAGTTGCGGAGTGCCTCACTAAGTAGCTGAGGCTGGCCGCGAACCCGGATCCTACAGTCTCAGCCTCCGGAATGCTGGGATTACAAGCGTGTGCCACCATGCCCAGCTCATGCTTGTTTGTTTTAATTTGGTTGGTAAGTGTTTTTTGTTCTCCCCCACAGACACACTCAGAGTGAAATTCTAAAATATAACCCCATTAAATTGAACTCTAATTTTAAAAATTGTGGAATGGACATTTTTACATTAGAAATCTAATGTATTAAAATAAATAAGGGATGCCCAAATGTTATTAACTAAAATAAAGAGAATGAAGTCACATATTACTTACAGGACATATTTAGTAAAAAACCTTTTTAAACATATTTTTATTTTTATTTATATAAAATTGGATCTTCAAATGGCAAAACTTCAATGCAGCAATTATTGCAAATATTACCATTAGTAATAATCACGGCTCAAAAAAGTAAGTATGTGTACTTTTCTAGTTACAAAGACTGAAAAAAATGATCACGATATGAAACAATCTATAAACAAAGAACCAATTTAAGCATATTTTTCTTTTTATTTGAATAGAAAATTAGCTCTTCAAATGGCAAAAGTCCAAGGTAACTATTATTGCAAATATTATCATTAGTAATATCATGACTAAAAATAAGAAAACAGGTGTTCGTTTCCAATTATAAGAAGAACTGAGAAAAAAATCAGTAATATGAAAAACTCAGTATAATACAATCAAAAAGACAGAACAGTGAAATTATTAATGTGTGTGATTATATTTATTATTGCTTATTGAACACTTGCTATTTCAAGTGCCAAAAACCACTTGAAAATATTTACAGGCAAGAAATTATTTAATGTTCACAAACTGAGTTAAAATTGTGACTCTCATTTTAAAGATGAAGAAAGAAACATGAGAAAATAACCAAATGATCCAAAGTCACATAATTAGTAATTGGTAGACATATTTTATTTAAATGATGCTTTGATTGTAAAAATAAAATGTATCTCTCAAACTCCCATAATACAAAATGCCACTACTCACTCAGATAAGTAAATGTATTTTAATGATAATTATTTACAATTAATCAATTTCAGTGCTGTCATCAGAGCTGTGTTTCTGATATGTTTCAAATCTATTAAAACCACAGACAAGAATAGATGTTGATAACAAATGGGATAGCAGAATGTTGGCAACAAAATTGGAATCATGTTTCCAAGATATTTTAAAATGTGGTCTTTAGTTTATTTTCAAACAGTACTAGATGTAATTCAATAAAAGTGGCCTGTTTTCTTGAAGCCACCATGGCACATTGAAACATCATAGCAACAAAATTCTCAATGTAATAGATTATATTTTTCACTGTCCCTATCTTTTCTATGTCTATGCGATGTCAAATCTGGGTGAAGAATGAAACTGGTCCATCAACTAACCAGCTGCTTTTTTGATATACATCCAAAATATTAGTGTGTACAACTATTAAGCTAAATTGTCCATTTTAATTAAATTGGCTGAGTGTTTCATAAAATTTATGTATCTATGTAAAAATTGTCAGTATCACTGAAATATAGCTGTTAATGTAGTCCAAGTATGAAAGATGCTCTTTTGGATAACATGAAAAACCAATCAGAAATCATCTTATCAATCTAAGACGAATATTCCATAAGAGAAAAAAGTCTGCATGAATATTCAGGTATATAAATATGATAATTTCTTTAAGAGTGCTGCTCTGTGTGAAAGAAATTCATCAAAAGTGAAAATTCAGACTGATGTAAAGGATTAGATTTAACATATTTTTAAAAATAAAATGAATACTCAAAATCATTTTTGCCTACCCTTAAGTAACAGTGAGTACTTTTATAGGATGAGATGGAGTAGAAATGTTATTGGGATATATAGACTAGGGGGTATTAGACATCTACATAAAAATACATAATAAATAAAGCAGAGTAATAAAATACAAAGTTGTAAAAACATTATTAAAAGCAAAAAAAATTTTATTTTTAAGACAGTGAAATTATTAAATCTATGTCTTTTTCATAGAACTATGCCATATTTGTTCATTTTGGGTGCTTAGTAGGTCAGCGGGAAAACGAGATTGCTTCTGCAAATAATTCAGGTGGGATATAATCAGATATGAACAATAGTGATATCAGAAGAGAACATTTAGCCGGGCGTGGTGGTGCACGCTTGTAATCCCAGCATTTGGGAGGCTGAGACTGGAGGATCCAGGTTCGCTGCCAGACTCAGCTACCTAGTGAGGCCCTCCGCAATTTAGTGAGACCCTGTTTCAAAATAAAGAATAAAAATAGGGCTGGGGGTATAACTCGGAGGTAGAATGTCCCTGAGTTCAATCCCCAGTACTGAAAAGAAGAAAAAAAAAAAAAAAAAAAAGAAGAGAAGATTTCATTTTTTTTTTTTTTTCCGGTACTGAGGATTGAACTCAGGGGCATTCTACCTTCAAGCTATACCCCTAGCCCTATTTTTTATTCTTTATTTTGAAACCGAGTCTCACTAAGTTGCGGAGTGCCTCACTAGGTAGCTGAAGCTGGCCCCAAACCCGGATCCTCCGGTCTCAGCCTCTCAAATGCTGGGATTACAAGCATGCGCCACCACGCCCAGCTGAGAAGATTTCAAAGATTAATGCGGCAGTGCTGTGTATGTTGGTGTGAGTGTTTATAAAAGCATTTTTATGAAAGCTTCTGACAAAGGATAGATCACTGGGACTTACTATTTATTGATATTATGGGACAGGGAGTGGTAGACACAGAGGGAAAAGATAGCAATAATATTGCAGGTCAACTCTTGGTTTCTCTGGATGGTGGTGCCATTAATGTAAGGGATCAGGTAAACAGCATGAATTTGGGTTGAGTGCATTGCTCACTGAGAAATGGTTAATTTTACTATTCATATATTTAATATCCTAATATAACAATATAAATTATAAATCTAGATTTTTGCAAGGATGTTAGTGGTATACACACAGAATCAGAGCCATTCCCATAGAGAAGAAATTGAAATGGTTGTAGTGGATGATACTGTAAGGATCTCATTGAAAGGAAAACAAAAGTGAGAACTTTATATAACACTTGCATTAGGAAATGGCTAGATAAGATGTGCTTTTGATGAAGGGGAAAGACTATTTAAAAATATATAGAGCATAAAAAAATACTAGGAAATACAAAGGAAAAGTACACCATTCAGCACCAGGTCACTGCTGCTAAGCAGGCCTCAGACCCTATCTAATCTAAGGAGAACTAATTCTAGAGTAGAAGTCTAATTTATATGGGAAACCAAACTTGGCCGAGAACATATGCTTTAGGAATTTCTTAGGAACTGATAAAGCAAACAAGAATTCTTATTTAAAATAGTTTGAAGCAAGCAGGTTAATTATGAAAGTTCAAGGCCAGATGTTCAAGGTACTACATGAGGATAATCTGAGTTAAGAATCAAGAAAGATCAAACCCATCATGGTGGCATACACCTGAAATCCTATTACAAGGAAGGCTGAGACAGGAAGATCACAGGTTTGGGATCAGTGCCTGGTAACTTGGTGAGACTCTGTTTTGAAAATAAAAAAGACTAGAGATATATGTAGCTCAGAGGTAAAAATGTCCCTGGGTTCAATGCCTAGTGCACAGGGAAAAAATCGAGAAAAAAAATAAAATCAACTGTAAGGGAAAAATAAAATCAATGGTAAGAAAAGTAGAAAATAAAATTAACTGTAAGAAAATAAAATCAACAGTAAGGAACGTAGATTATGATGTAAGACAGATCTTGACAGAATTTGATAGTGGATAAGACAAAGGGCCCTGAGGTTGTTATTAAAGAAGAAAGATAAATCCCAGCTGCCATTAGATCCACTGGAGGTGGCCATGTTATCAACCTCTTTGGAAAGATATCCAGGTTTGGGATCATAAGGTGGGTCCACTCCCAGTTTTCTAAGGAATCTCCACACTGATCTCTATAGTGGCTGAACTAGCTTGCAATCCCACCAACAGTGTAGAAGAGTTCCTATTTCCCCACTTCCTTGCCAATATTTATTGTTATTTGACTTTTTGCTGATTGCCATTGTGGTTGGAGTTAGATGGAGTTTCAGTGCAGTTTTGATTTGCATCTCCCTCATTGCTAATGATGTTGAATATTTTTTCATATACCTATTGGCAATTTGTATCTCTTCTTTTGTGAAGTGTCTATTCAATTCAGTTGCCCATTTCTTGATTAGGTTATTTGTTTTTCTACTGTAAAGTCATTTAAGTTCTTTGTATACTCTAGATCTTAGTCTTCTGTCAGAGGGATAGCTGGTAAAGATTTTCTCCCATTCCATAGGCTTTCTCTTTAGACTCTTGATGGTTTCCTTTGATGTACAGAAACTTTTTAGTTTAATGCCATCCCACTTATTAATTCTTTATTTAATTTTCTGAGCTTTGGGGGGTCTTGTTGAAGAAGTTTCTACTTATGACAAAATTATGTCATTTGCAAGAAAGTTGAAGGATCTGGAGAACACTATGTTAAGTGAGATAGTCAGTCAAAGAAAGTGAAGGGTCATATATTTTCTCTAATATGCACAAGCTAGGAAGTAATTAGGATACAAGAGAGGCTCCAGATAATGGAGGACAAACTTCAGTGGAACCAGGAAGGTCTAAGGAAAGGAGAGGAGGAAGACTGAGATTCGTTTAATGGAAATGCTACCATCAACTATGTGTACATATGTGACTATACCTAGATCAACAACATCAATCTGAGTACTCTGTATTAGGAAGAGGGGAGATTGGAAGGAAGGGGGGGGCACTAGATGATGTGTGCATGTATATAATTGTTAACATGATTTGCAATATGATGTGACACTATAGTGTACCAATAAAAGCAACAAAAAGTAAAAAAAATAAAAAGGAAATCTCCATAAATTTCATTTTCTTGAAAATTCAAAAATTTTGACATATTAATACTATGAAGAAAAGTTTTAATTCAGAGTTGTATTTTCATAATGTTTTTCACTGATACAGTGTATAAAGAAAACTATGATTTTGACTAAATTATGTAAGAAAAATACCCTTAATTAATAAAAGATGACTGGTATCTATTATTGTTATCCCTTCTACTCTGTTAAAATAAAATTGACCCTAGTACTAAAAAAAGGGAATAGAATAAAATTGATATAAATACCATAAAATCTATAGACTAAGCAAGATGTGATTTCTTTACATAATAATATAGAACTTAAGTAATGCACAATTAGCAGTAATTAAAATTAAGCAACAAAAAGTGATGATGAAGTTTACCCAGATGCACTCAATGAGGTGTGCAGCAGTGGAGCTGACCTGGTTTTACAGCTTTCTCAACAACTGCATCACTTGAAGACATGGGCATTTTGGGCAATTACTATATAGAAGTTTATTTATTGCTACAATACAAGATTTCCAGTTGACAATAATGAAGTCTTGTTTAGGCAGATTTCATTCCTAGGTGTTTTGGCTAATTATAAATATGTACACTAAACTGGGATGTGAATACTCATATATTCACATAACTATTGCATATTGCTATCATAATTCTAAAAGCAAGAATGAAATACTCACCTATAAACATAATAATAAAGCAGTCATTATTAGATTCTTGCCACCAAAAAGTTCAACAAATACACTAAAAATATACCAAGTTAAATTTAATCTTGTCAAACCCATTGTTCTCTGCATCCCTCTAGCTCTATACATCGTCAGAGATCATACATCTGACACTGTATTGTGAAAATCCATTCATCAAAATATATGTGTTTCAAAGGGGACAAGGAAAAGTAAAAATTCTTGCTTAAAAGAAATGTGTTTTTTGTTTGTTTGTTTGTTTGTTTTTGCGGTACTGGGGATTGAACTCAGGGGGTATTCTACCTCTGAGCTATACCCCTAGCCCTATTTTTTATTCTTTATTTTGAAACAGGGTCTCACAAAGTTGCAGGAGGCCTCACTAGGTAGCTGAGGCTGGCTGCGAACCCGGATCCTCCTGTCTCAGCCTCCCAAAAGCTGGAATTACTTAAAAGAAATGTTTTGGTTTTTAATAAATTAACTTTAGATTTTATTGTAAGAGCAAAATAAAATCATAAAGTTCTTCCTACTCTGTAAAATTTCCTTTTCTTTTTTGTAGAGATCAAAGTTCCAAGAGGATTTTCCCTTGGCTGAACCATCTCAGATTCAGGAAAATAAAGAGTAGGATGGCTAATTTTTTCTTTATTTTCCTTGCACCTCTTATTAAAATAGGTTCTTTTATGTTTTGCCCATTTTTATTTTGTTTATTTATTTACGGTGTGTGTGTGTATGTGTGTGTGTGTGTGTGTGTGTGTGTGTGTGTGTGTGTGTGTTACTGGAGATGAACCGAGAGGTGTTCTGGTCTGAGTTACATCTTCAGACCTATTTTATTTTTCATATGGAAACAGTTTTAAAACAAGCTGGCCTCAAATCTGTAATCTTGTCTCCATCTCCCAAAGACTAGGACTATAGGAATGTTTGAAGAGAAATAAAATTTGTAAAAGTAATGAGTGTTCTACTAATATTTTTCTATAATTATAAATCGGTATTAAGATGTTTATGGGAGCAGGACATGAGGTGATGCGCCTGTAATCCAGTACTTGGGAGGCTGAGAAAGGAGGATCGAAGGTTCCAGGCCAGCCTCAACAATTTAATGAGACCCTGTTTCAAAACAAAAAATGCAGAAGGGCTGGTGGTATAGCCTGGATGTGGAATGACCCGGAATTCCACCTGCAATGCCAAAAATGAAAAATAAAAGGGCATTTACTGAAGGTTCTGAACACTTATAAGATTACAGGAACTCATTATTTTGATTGATGTAGTAACTTCAACCAGAAAACCCTGTTACTCCTCCTCATCTGCCTATCTTAAAATCCATGCACCCAATTACCCAAAACAGAAGATTGAAATCTCTAAGACTTGTATGCCTCTCTCTCACCCCAACATTTAACTAGTTACTAAATTATTTGAATCTTTCTTCCTATTTACCTGTAAAGTCAAGATTTCTTTTGATTCTCTCCCTCTTCAATACTGCTCCAGTGAGATCCTCAGGTATTTCTTGCTGAGACCATCAGCTGATCTCTCCACTTTCACTTTCTCTATTCTTATCACCACCTACAGAGAGACCATTCTACAATTCAGATCTCATCTCATTTTTACCTTGGTAAAAATCTTTCAATGATTGTCAAAGTCCAGAGAGCTCTCTATTCTTATCCCCACCCTGGCCATCTATTTCCCACAAAATTCTCATCCCCTTAACAATTTGAACGCTAATCTAGCTACTTCTTTAAAAGGACTTTGAAGATGGAATTAAAGTTACTAACCAATTGACCTGATTAATAGTAGGGAAATTATCTACATGGATCATCCAGGTGGATCCAATCTAAGCACAAAAGCCCTTAAAAGCCAGGGGTTTTCTCTAACTGGTCTCAGAAATAAGAGGTGAAAGAAAAACTTAAAAGAACAGGTGAAGAAGAAGTAGAAGTCAGAGAAATTCCATATGCCATTTCTGGCTTTGAAGACTGAGAAAAAGAACTATGACCTAGGAAATGCAGACAGTTTCTAGAAACTCAAAATGACCCTGACATATAGCCAACAAGGAGATGGTGACCTTAGTCCCATAGCCATCAGAACTGACTTGAGCTAACAGGGGTCTAGGAATGTCTCCAGAAAGAATGCAGCCCTGCTGACATCTTCATTTTGAATTTAGGAGACTCTAAGAAAAGCTTCAGTGTTCCCAGAATTTCAAAAAAATTATAATATATTTGTGTTTTCTAAGCTACTAAACATGTAGTAATTTGCTAAAGCAATGATAGAATATTAATACAACATGCATACCAGAAGGTGAGGGATCATGAGGAGCCATCTTAGAGTCTATTGCCAGACCAGACCGCCTGATTTTGAGACATTAACTATGTGACTAGGATTAGCCACTACTTTGGGCCTCAATGTTTTTTATCTGTAAAATGGAAATGGTGATAGTAGTACCTAACTTGTAGGTTTGAGAAGATGAAGTTTATATGTGGAAAAAAGTATGATAGGCAGAATATAAGTGCTATATGTGTTGACTATTAACATTATTTCTAGAAGATAATTATTTCTGTTTTTCTTTAGATCTATAGGTACGGCCATTTTAAAAGTAAGAGAGTTAAAGATGTTATAGCATTTCATTTGTCTCAATCCAAAATAGCGGGACAATCATATTATAAAAAAGGTTTTCCTTATCTGAATAAGTCAGACAGTACATGTTCAGTTTTTGATGGTGCTCAGCTAGTGACATTCTCTAGGGCAAACCAGTAAAAATGCAACCAGATGCTTCCATTTCTACCGAAATTGATCCAGCTTGACTAGCACATTCTCTGAGATGAAAGCTTAGTATTGAAGCTCTTTAACTTTCAGATAGTTCTGATAATTATAGGAAATTTAATATATTTTTAGGTTATATTGAATGCCCTCCCCTTCACCCCTGCATTTGGTCTTTTAGACTTTTGAAATATGTTTATTTTTTCCTCATAAATTTATTTTGTCAGTCATTTTAAGCTGATGATTCTCAGGAATTTAAATTTCTCTGTGGAAATATGTTACATATTATTTTAAGTTGTCTTAACTAATTCAAGCCATGAAATCATTGTTCCTGAGCCATAATTACTATACACTAACTTGCATTTTGGGTGATTTTTTCTCTTTGTACAATTAATTTTCAGTTATCGACCATCCCCTCCTTAGCCACTCCTTAGCCACTATTTTTATGATTATAGAAATTATTTTGACAAAATTTATAACAGAAATAAAGTTTTCATATTATATATCCTTTTGAGATCTCTCCAAGAAAATTTTTATGGAAATATTTCTCCATTCATTCCAAATTTAAAGAATCCTTTGCTTTATATCATTATTATCATCATTATTATTTTACCATCCCTCTCTCAGGATGCATATAGTCATGGCTAATGTTTTGCCTATTACACTAGTTCCTTAATTCCAGTTTATCTGCTCACCTTAACCTTGTCCCAAAGTTATAACTTCATTAAAATAATAAACAAATGAATAAATTATAAAATTTTAAACTAGGCAGCTTGAAATGAGAGGAATATCTATGAATAAATATATCTTTCTTTTCTGATTATCCTTCTCAATATTTTTTATTTTTGAATCTATGGAATTCCTCTCCTTTTAGATCAGCAAATACAAGTGATTACACATCCCACTTCCACTGGTGAAAGAGGAGGAGGATGTTAGCCTGTGGTGACCGAGAAAGCCACAATGTAGTGTAGGTGAGCATATGTTAGTTTTTTTTTCTTAAGCCACCTTTGTAGCTAAAAGAGTAAAGAAGATTCATGAAGCTATAACTCTCTTAGGAGCATCATTTTATCATTAATTTGGGGGTTAATCCAATAATTTGAAAAAAATATGTATTCAGTGATGTCTCCATGAATACTTGCTATAACTAATATTAATCTCAAGGAACACTGTCCAGATATCATTAGACAAGGACCTAAACCTTGAGTCAATTGTTCTCTAAACAAATAAAATTCACCATTAAGACCTTGGACTTCTTAATGGTGAGGACATTCATCACTTTAAAATGCACTACATTTATTATTTGTACTAGCTTGCTTGGCCTACCACAACAAAATGCCACACACTTTGTGATTTTAATAGCAGAAATGTTTTTCTCACAATTTTGGATATGGGAAGTTCAAGATCAAGATGCCCACAAAGTGGGTTTCATTCTGTGGCCTCTTTTGTTGGCTTGTAGATGCCTACCATCTTTCTCTATGTTCATATGGCTTCTCTGTTCTCTCTCTCTCTCTCTCTCTCTCTCTCTCTCTCTCTCTCTCTCTTTCTCGTCTCCTCGCCTCTCTCTCTCTCTCTCTCTCTCTCTC
The DNA here is from genome assembly GCA_004027655.1 of Graphiurus murinus. Lineage (NCBI taxonomy): Eukaryota > Metazoa > Chordata > Mammalia > Rodentia > Gliridae > Graphiurus > Graphiurus murinus. The sequence goes on from PVLC010015129.1 coordinate 31,948, forward strand.
TCTCTCTCTCTCTCTCTCTCCCCTCATCTCTCTTCTTCCTTTTCTTACACAGGTTCTAATCATATCATGAGGGTTACACCTTCATGATATCATCTAAACTTAATTTTCTTCCAAAGGCCTCATCTCTAAATAATTATTATATGGAGGTTAGGTTTTGACATATTGAATTTGAGGGAGATATAATTTAGTCTACATGAAAAAGAAACATAATTGGATCTACATTATTAATGTATCATAGCTATTTTTATCAAAAATATTTATTATTAGAACTCAGCATGGTAGTGCATGCCTATATTCCCAGGCTGAGACAGGAAGATCATAGGTTTGAGCCAGTCTCAGTAACTTAGCAGAAATTCTCAGCAAATTAGTAATAATCTATTTTAAATAAAAAATAAAATGGAGTAAGGATGTAGCTCAGAGGTAAAACACCCTTGGGTTCAATCTCCAGTACAAAATAAAAACAAAGAAATATTTATTATTAGTGCCTGTCTCAAACTTAGCTTTCCTGTCATATGAAAAACAAAATTCAATACTTAGGCTGGAACTTAGACAAAATCTCAGAGGGGTAAGAATGCATTCTGGCACATTCTCATTTATACAAATGACTGGAAATACATAAACACATTTTAAAAAGAAATGAACATAGAGCAAGCAGCCAGAAAAATCTAAAAGGGTTTGGAGAGGCCTTATAAATACAGTTCTATGGTCATAAAGTATGGTTTTAACAGATGTGTAATATGCTATTTGGCCTAGAGAAGATATCTGTGATCATTTGAAAAAAACAATTAGACAACATCAGGGAAAACTGTATTATTAAAAACGGGGGAAATGAATCACAGAGCAGCAAAATAACCTTTGCTGACTTTTAGAACACATTATACAGTGTTTTGTTTAGTGTGTAACACATTAAATTGTATTCTAAGAATTCTCTTTTATTTTTAGTCATAGTAATCCAGAGTGATCTTTAAAATTATCAACAACTGGTATAGTCTAGGCATCAGGTAATCAGAATACATTAGAAAAGAGTTCTAAAGTCCCTGCTGGGCCAGTGAGCCCTGCAGTTTCTGGGTTATGCTAAGGCCTAAGGAGTGTCAGGGAGGGGAGAACGATGGCGGCTGGGATGGTAAAAGATCCCCAGAGAGACAAGGAGTAGAACTCAGCAACCTTCATGAAACTACTGAAATATTATAACCAGCAGGTATCACCTACATAACCCTAAAATAAGTTAGAGGCATTTGAAAGGCTACTTTGAATTTGCATGCCTTATTTTAATACAGTAAAAATTAAGAATGAACAATAATTATTCCTACAATTTATTCTTAAACTAATATATTTTATCACTTTATAAATGAAAAGTGAATATTGGCATTAGTTCCATCTAAATCATTACATTTCAAGATTAGGTTAATTTAAAATAACTACATATATATGGTTACTACATATATACATATGACAAATAGCATATACACATATATACAGATATATGATATATAAGCTTATATTTACATATGCATATACATATATACATATCAAAATTGTATTCTTCACATATATACACATATAAATTCTATTCCTTGCATTGATTTATGCATACATAACTTTTAGAAAGGAAATAGGTTTGTCACTTCTTATTTCCATTGTCATTTCAATAATATCTCATTTAAAACTAGTCAGAGCTTGTGGAGAAAAAATCAGAATGCAATTATTAGCATGTTTTACAGCAGAGCCATAAGTGAACACTTAATGTTTCTTAAATTAAAACATGTCAACAGAAATTTATCAGTGATAGTATAATATGGTGAAAATATTAGATGGAAAAAATAAGACTTTGCCTCAGCAAGAAAAGGCAAGATAAAGTAGAAATGATATTTGCTTAACAACATTTTTAGTAATTTGAGGACCAAAACATGGGAAAAATGCATGAGAAAGAGTTGTATGTCCTACACACACAAAAAAAATCTCTATTTCATATTTAAAATTTAGACTATTATTTTTTTTTCCTGATGCTGAACCATTTTTAATACATACTATGAAATGAAAAAGAAAAAAAGAGTTAAAATATGGTGCTGATATTGCCTTATGCCAGTAACAAACTATATTATATTAAGACCCCATTAATATAACAAAACAAAATTATTATAAATTTACAACTAAATATAATGGAACTAATAAATGAATGCTAAACTGTAGAAAGAGACTACATCTAAGGAAGGGACTGGACTCAGCAAGAAACAGAGTTTTTTAGTCTATTTCATGTTTTTAAACTTTAATTAGGAAAATATGATTTCATATTAATTATGCTCTTTCAAAAAATGAAGATATATTATTTTGTTATTGAAATATAGATGAAGCAGAGCTACTCATTTGAAAGTTGGAATAGAGAGCTTGAAATATGTTCATTCTGGCCCCTCATACCTTAATCTTCTAAGTATTATGATCACATCCTGGGATCAAGCTGGGATTGCCAGAGCAATAAGTGTAGACTGAGACCCTTGGTCACCAACTTCAACGGTGCAATCTTCTTCCTCACTAGAATTCCAGCTCCAGTTCGGTGGGAGATATGATCTAAAAGAGTTCCAGTTGCCGATTTTTAGATTAAAATTTAGTCATTAGTTTCTTCATTTTAAAGAATATTTCAAGTTTATTACTATAAAAGACACTCCTTGATATTTATATTTAATTCCTTTGTATATTATTATATTCTATTTATTTGATTTATCTAGAAAATCACTCTGGAGTTTACTATGTAATTTTTTCTTCTTTTTGCTGTACTGGAGATTGAACCTAGGAACATTCTACCTCCGAGATACACCCCCAGCCCTACTTTTAAGTCTTTATCTTTTTTTTTTTTTTTTTTTTATAATAATCTGTGCTTTGTATGTATACATCTTTGTTAGGTATGAATTGATAGAGACAAATGTGCACACATTTCTCATCTGACTCCTTCCCCTATTCCCAGCCCGCTCCCTTGTCCTCCCTCCCTCTCAAGTTCAGTTCAGTGAGTGACCTTGATATAATTGTGTAAGTACATCATGTGCCTTAGGATGTCCTCTCCCCACCCCCCATCCATCCCCTTCGGTTAAATCAACTTCTTTGTTTATTGAGGGTCTCCACTTTTTCATCTGGAGACCCTCTTATGCCCCATCTTCTCCCTAACATCCGCATATTAGGGAGAACATATGCTTCTTTACTCTTTGTGACTGGATAATCTCACTTAACATAATGTTTTCCAGTTGCATCCATTTCCCTGCAAAGAACATGATTTTGTTCTTCTTTATGGCTGAGTAAAATTGTGTACATATCCCATAGTTTTGTAATCCATTCATCTGTGGATGGACATCTTGGCTGCTTCCATAGTTTGGCTATTGTGAATTGTGCAGCTATAAACATAGATACACATACATCGGTCTGATAGTTTGATTTCCATTCTTTTGGGTATATACTCAGTAGTGGTATTGCTGGGTCATAAGGTAGGTTTATTCCCATTTGTCTGAGGATCCTCCATACTGTTTTCCAAAAGTGGTTGCACAAGTTTACAATCCCACCAACAATGTATTAGGATTCCCACTTCTCCACACCCTCGCCAGCATTTGTTGTTTGTGCTTTTGATGATTGCCATTCTGATTGGGGTTAGGTGAAATCTCAAGATAGTTTTGATTTGCATCTCTCTGATTGCCAATGATGTGGAGCATTTCCTCATACATTTATTGGCCATTTGTATTTCTTCTTTTGTGAAGTGTCTGTTTAGATCCTTTGCCCATTTTTTGATTGGGTTATTTGCTTTCTTGGCTGTGATTTTCTTGAGTTTTTTGTATATCCTAGATATTAGACCTCTATTTGAAGAGTAACTGTCAGAAATCTTCTCCCACTCTGTAGGCTCTCTGTTATTAAAGCATTACAAATGAATGAAAAATTCTGTATTATTGTTATATGGGAGTAACATAGACTTTGGGCCACATATGTATTTTGTCTTTGTTTCTCAGAGGATAGGATATCGTTGTTGATTCCACCAAAATAATCAAAATGGAAGAATCTTTGTACACATATTAATCTGTGGAATGAAGTGATACATTTTCCCCCACCATCTCTTATTTTTCTTTATTTTTAAGCAGTGCCTATATTCTGTGCTGATCTGAAATTCTTAAATATCAATGTAAAAAGTTTAATGACCAAATTGAAGAGCAGGCAGAAGAAATACCAGAGTAATTGCAACTCAGTACAAGATACCATTTACAGAGAGAAAATAAAAATAAGAAACCTACAAATTCAGGGAAAGCGTGCAAGAGCAGCAAAGTTATAAATTTAAGAACAGGGAAACCATGAGAAGGAGAAACACCAAAGAAACAATGAGTCAACCCAACCCCACAATAACAGAACTCAATGACACTGATTGGCAGGGCTTACCAGAAGGACAATTCAGATCTTTAATAATAGAAGTGATACAAAACTTCCAGAAAGAATGCAGAGAGAGCTGGAAAGAAATAAAGGAACAAATAAACAAAGAATATGACACCATGAGCAGGAATCATAGCGAAGCCTTGAGGGAAGTGAAAGATGTGAAAGATGCAATAACAGAAGTGAAGGCATCAATACAAACTATAAACAATAGATTAGACCATATGGAAAACAGAATATCACTCCTAGAAGATGACCATTCCAAAAATGAATCCATTATACATAATCTAGAAAAAAAATTCGACAGTATGAATCTGACATCGATGAGATCTGGGCCAATTTTAAAAGAACTAATCTAAGAATAATAGGCATAGAAGAGGGATTAGAAGTTGAAACTAGTGGAATAAAAAACCTTTTCAAAGAAGTAATATCAGAGAACTTTCCAAACATAGAGAGAGAAATTGGCACACAGGTGCAGGAAACATATAGAACCCCCTTCAGACAAGACCAAAGAAGAGGTTCACCACGCCACATAATAATCAAGATGACTAATGTAGAAGCTAAGGAAAGAATCCTAAAGGCAACAAAAGTTAAAGAGCAAGTAACATTTAGAGGCAAGCCAATTAGAATCACTCCAGACCTCCCAAACCAAGTCATGAAAGCCAGGAGGGGCTGGAGTAACATATTCAAAACTCTGAAAGAAAATAACTTGCAGCCAAGATTCTCCTACCCAGGAAAACTCTCTCTCAAAATTGATGGGGATATAAAAACCTTCCATGACAAACAAAAACTGAAAGCATTCATGTCTTCCAAACCAGGACTAGAGAAAATACTCAAAGAGATTAACTACAAAGAACTAACAAGTAAACGTCAGAAACAGAGAAACAATAATTTCCAGGAAGCAAACAACTAAGCAAAGAAGAACAAACACTACTGCAAACAGAAGTCAAAACCCAAAATGTTAGGAATTAAAAATCATCTCTCAATACTCACACTGAATATAAATGGTCTCAACTCCCCAATAAAAAGGCACAGGATGGCAAAATGGATCAAAACCCAGAATCCATCTATATGCTGCCTGCAAGAAACACACCTTACATACAAAGATTCCCACAAACTAAAGGTGAAGGGCTGGAGTAAGGTAATTCATGTCAATGGAACTCGAAGACAAGCAGGAGTAGCAACTATGATATTGGATAAATTAGATTTCAAGCCTAATCTCATCAAAAGAGACAAAGAAGGTCACTTTTTACTAGTAAAAGGAACAATACAGCAAGAGCAAATAACAATTATCAACATCTATGCCCCAAACATAGATGCAGCTACTTTCATGAAACAAACTCTACATGATATAAAATCACACATAGATCCCAAAAACACTAATACTGGGAGACTTCAACACCCCTCTCACATCACTAGACCGATCTTCAAAAAAAGAGGTCAGTAAAGATGCTTCAGACCTAAATAATACCATAAACCAAATGGACCTGTTAGACACATACAGAATATTTCACCCAACTACAGCTGAATTCACATTTTTCTCAGCAGCCCATGGAACCTTCTCCAAAATAGACC
>PVLC010015130.1:0-37915 GCA_004027655.1 Graphiurus murinus
CCTCCCCTCTTTCCTTCCTTCCTTCCTTCCTTCCTTCCTTCCTTCCTTCCTTCCTTCCTTCCTTCCTTCCTTCCTTCCTTCCTTCCTTCCTTCCTTTCTTTCTTTCTTTCTTGCAGTACTGGTGACTGAACCCAGGGGCATTCTATCTCTGAGCTACACCCCCAGCCCTATTTTTTACTCTTGATTTTGAAACAGGGTCTCACTAAGTTGCGGAGTGCCTTACTACATAGCTGAGGCTGGCCCTGAACCCAGATCTCCCTGTCTCAGCCGCTCTAGTATTGGGATTACAAGTGTGTGTCACCACACCTGGCTTTTTTCTTTATTTTGAAACAAAGACTCTCTAAGTTCCTGAGGCTCGCTTTGAACCTGTGATACTCCTGTCTCAGCTTCTCAAGTACTGGGATTATAGTTATCTCTCCCATCTGAGTTCCTGGCAAATTGATTTTTATTCCCAGGTAGAGATGTTAAAGAAGTTAGCAGCATCATTTGTACACACAAAACAGGTGCCAAAGTATCTCCACATTTCTCTGAAGTGGGTCAAATGTAATTCATGAAAACAACACTTTACAAAGCTTTCTCTCTAGGGAGTGCAGAAGTCATCTCCTGTGTGATATCCTAAATCCCAAATTAATAAAGTTTGAATCAATGAGTTTTCACTACATGAAGGGGGCACTGGAAGACAGAAGGAATGCTTTGTTCCAGAGTATGAGTTCCACTGGGAGCCACAGTTGGAAAGGTGAGTAATTCTGAAACACTTACAAAGAGCAAATACAGCTAGGTGTGGTGGCGCACGCTTGTAATCCCAGCATTTGGGAGGCTGAGACCGGAGGATCCGAGTTCGTGGCCAGCCTCAGCTGCTTAGTGAGGCACTCTGCAACTTAGTGAGATCCGGTTTCAAAATAAAGAATAAAAAATAGGGCTGGGGGTATAGCTCAGAGGTAGAATGCCCCTGAGTTCAATCCCCAGTACCGAAAAAAAAAAAAAAAAAAGAGCAAATACTATACAAAGAATGGCTCCAACTGGTTTCCGAATGGGGGTGTGATGGGAGCCTCATTATTAGATCACGGAGCGTGCATGTGGAGTCAGGAAGATTTGTGTGTGTGTTCTTGTAGGCCCAGCAAGGAGATGGGGACTGAAGGAGACGCTGGTCCTGAGAAGGAACCTCATTTCTCCTAATTCTTGTCTTGATGGCAGCTGCCACCATGGAGCCTGGGGCAGAGGAGGTGACCTCAGTGACAGAAGTCTAGTGAGAGGAGGAGAGGGGCAGAGGTGTCTGGGAGCTTGGCAAGTGGGTGCTGTGGGTGTGATTCCCCAGTGCTTTGTAACATTACACTGATTGATGACACTGCTCTTTCCCAATGTTCTCAACAGGTGTTTGCATTTTGCTTTTCTCCGTGCTGCGTACCAAGCACCGATGGCAAACTGATCAGCATCAGTGTTGGAGGAGGCCCGTTTGCATTTGATGGACAATGGGTTTCAAAAAGGAAGAACAGAGAAAAAGTACCCCCAAGCCAGAGCTTTGCCTGTCAACAGAAAAGCCCTTCAAACACAGATTTGTGATAGGATGGACTGGGTTAGTGGGAAAAACAAAGAGGAGAAGATAATACTAAGGAAAACTGGCATAACATTCTCCTGGGAGCAGGCTACCCCATCCCACAGAACAAAGTCCAGCTGGGGCAGGAGGGAGGAGCACGCAGGGTCGTTTCTGCTGGGGACCCTCAGCTGGCCCAGCGGCGGTGTAGGAAACTGAGGAGGCCAGCCAGCCCTGACTCCTGGCCCCGTCAGATGACGCCCATAAGACCCAAAGCTAGGACACGTACCCATTTGTTGCACAGCCTGCCAGACCTGGTCCACCACATCTGTAAAAAATGAAACACAAATTTTTCTCATTCTACTTCTTTGGCATTTTTTTCATGGAGTTTTTTATGATTATTATTATATCATAAGGCAATATGGTAAATTATTCTCAGTTCATTAAAATCATGGTGTGTCTCAGTGTTAGGATGGTGCACACTGACTTTTTTTTTTATCATGCATGAATTAATCTCCACGTTCATGCAGAGGGTGTTTTTGTCTGTCTTCTCCATGCTGGGCTTGTTTTAGCCTTAGAGACACTTTCAATGTATGACCCTGCACGTTAGGAGATGCTCTGGTCCCCATCGCGCCCCGCCCCGCCCCGCCTGCCCTCTTGCCTGCTCACCCGTAGGTGCAGTTAGGGTGACACAGGCGGCAGACTCTGCTGGCGTCCGCGTACTTCCAGACCAGGGTGCTGTTCTCCCCCATGATCCCCGCGGGGCAGGTCTTGACGCAGTGGGGGCCGTCGATGAAGTGTGCACACTTTATGCAGTTTCCTGGTCCCTGCGCCACATGCAGAAAAATACTCATGGATGTCTATGTACTTTTCAAAATAGAAGTAATTTTTTACTTAAAATGTTTGGGGTCAAGATATTAAGGAGAGGTGTAGTTGGGTCATATGGTGGTTCCATTCTTAGAGGGGGGAGTGGCTGGGATGTGGAGAGAAATATACCAAGTGCTGTGTGCATGTACGTTTATAGCATTTTGAATCTAACGATCGTGTATATAAGTAAAAAAAAATCATGTCAGAATAAAAGCCAAATGACGCAGAAGTTCCTAAAATATAAAACAAGTTCTGTGATTGCTTTTGCTTGATATGACCATATCATATTAAATGCAAATAATATACAGACATAAAAGGAACTATATACTTCCTTATGTTTTACTTAATCCATTATGGACATCTTTTCTTGTTGAAGATACCTTGATTCTTCTACATGTTTGTTTATTTTGATGGTGCTGGGGACGGAACCCAGGGCCTCACACATGCTAGGCAAGTACTCTACCCTACCATTGAGCTACTCCCCTACCTGCCCAGTTTTGTTTATTTTTTTTAATTTATTTATTTATTTATTTATTTATTTATTTATTTATTTATTTATTTATTTATTTATTTATTTATTTATTTTGAGACAGAGTCTCTCTATTGCTGTGTTGTCCAGGCTGGTCCCACATGCCAGGTACCCACCCACTACATCTACATCCATGGCCTTAATGGTCACATAGTATTTCTTATATACTATACTTGGAGTTATACGGCAGCACTGACGAAAGCCAGGCTTGCGAGGTAAGTGTAAGAAAAAGTGGGTCAGCATTTCTCCAAGGACAAGAAGGGACAGGTGGAAGTGTTGGCCACAGGACTGTGTAGTGCACCTTTGATTCCATCTGTAAAATGTGGAGTGCCCTCACAAAACTTCCAGAACTGAGGCCCTGGGGCTTCCGGGGCCATGGCTCACATTTCATGGGGGCTCGAGTAAGCCAGGGAAGCTTCCCATGGGCAGTGCCCTCCCTCTCATGCCTCTTGCCTGCTCAGAGAGCAGTTGAGAGACTAAGTCAAGATCACCATTTTTTTTAATCATTAACTATAAAACTGTAACTCAGTGCCATGCAAACCTATGAACCAGTGGTTATGGTTAGATATAGAATGTCTCCTGAAGAACTTGTGTTTTAATGTCTAGAGTTAATGTGATTAAGTCCCGAGAGGGTTCTGATCTCATCAGTGGATAAGTCCATTGTAATGGATTTACTGGGCGGTAACTTAGGTAGGCGGGGTGTGGCTGCAGAAGGTGGGTCCCTCGGAGTGTGGCCGCAGGGATTATGCCTTGTCTCTGAATCCCCTTGCTTGCTGCTTTCTTGCTTCCAGCCTCCATGATGTGAGAGCAGAGCTCCGCTCTCTCCCTCTCTCTGCTCCACAGATGTAACCTGACCTAACATGGACTGAAACTCCGAGATGTTAAGAAAACCATGAACAAATAAATCTCTCTTCCTCTAAGTTGATCAGTCATCTTGGATTACAGCAGTTAAGACATGTTGACCAAGACACCAATGATCTGCTTTGTAACCAGACACATTGACAATGGAGACTCTAAACACAGTCCCGTAATCCTCTGCCTGATTAAGAGAAACTTCTGAAAACTGCTTCCAACTAGTAGGTTTAAATACAGCTGCTGAAATTCAAATCCAAATAGAGCTCTGGGTATGTATAACCACATCAGGATATTTGGTGTCAGAGGGACCTGAAGTCTCACTTGTATTCCCTTCCTGGATTGTTATTAAACATATAGATTCAAAACTATGAGTTTTACAAAGTCTTCCCAGGAGTTTCTTTAAAAATCCTATAACTAATCTAAATTGAATATGAGACAGAGATGTGCTGATATTTGGTTATAAGGAGAAGGCAAAAATGGTGGATGTGAGAAACAGTGGGAAGCGTTGGCAGTGTGCGGAGTCTGTGGCAGCCTGCCTGCGTGGTGGTGAGAAATGGTAATAGTTGGCGTGTTTGGGATGCTGGACTGGGAAGTGAGGCCTCAGCCCTGAGCAAGGGCTCGGATGACAGGGCAAGAGCAGAAGGCTCCTTACCTGGCCGGTGCAGGTGATGTTCATGATCTGTGGCAGACATTCTGGATGGCACTGGATACACTTGGAATTCTCCACAAACTCCCTGGGTTCCCTGAGAGAAAGAAGAAGGAAACCAGTCAGGCCAAACTCTGAGAGACCGTGTCCACATGTGGGTGCCTCAGTAATACAAATAGCCGCTTGCAGAAATTCACAATAAGTTTAGGTCAAAGTCAAAGAGTTGGGACTCTGAGACTCCACTAACATTTTATATATATGAATGATCTGAATCCCTGTCATCTTCTGCCTGAATAATAAACATGTAAGCTTCATTTACAATCAACACATCCTCCCTACACTTTTCTTCTTCCCTCTCTCCTTTTTTTTTTGCAGTACTGGGAATTGAACCCAGGGGCATTCTATTTCTGAGCCCCTCCCCACCCCTAGTCCCATTTTATTTTTAAATATGGTCTCACTAAGTTGCTGATGGCTTCGCAATCCTCCCGTCTCAGCCTCACAAGTACTGGGATTACATGGTAAGTCATTTCCAGCTTCCCTATATTTTTCTATAGGCAGAGTTTCTGTATATTAAGTAAGCAAGACAAAAATGAAAAAAAATCTTTTTGAGGTCTCTTCCTCATTAGAGAATCTGTCATTAAACAGATTCATGAATGCTTAAATTAGGCTGCAAAAAAATATTTACTATAGACTACGGGATAGGTAAAGGAAGAAAGGATATTCAAACTTGCTCAACAACTATTACTCAAAACAGTAAGTGTCAAACACAGGTGTGGTGATTTCACTTGAGATATTTTCAACCTTCTTCAAGGTGTGCAGATCAAACTCAAGCAAAGAGCTGCCATCTGACAGGAAAGACAAACAACTGTGAACTGTTAGGAAGGCTGAATCTGCCTGGTGACTAGCTGTAGGACTTCACTCCAAGCAGAGACCAGGGGTGTTCACACCACAAGTTCTCCTCTAGGCAATTGGCACTGCTGAACCAGCACGACACACTGGGGTCTTCTGTGCTTGTCTCTGGGCTGAACCCTGCCCAAGAAGCCATTCTTGCTTCCTTCCATGAGAAAGGGAAGAAGGAAACCAATCACGCCAAACTCTGAGAGACTGTGTCCACACGCAGATGCTTATGACTGCGTAATAAAAATTGCCTCTTCCAGAAATCCAAAATAGTTTTAGGTCAAGGTCAAAGAGTTGGGACTCTGAGACTCCACTAACATAATACACTGATTGTATTATCTGAGTCCTTGGCATCTTCTGCCTGAATAGTAAACACAAAGGAGCAGGTGCTGCTGGACACGGTTCCTCTGCTCTCACACAAGGACATGGACTGTGGATAGTTATCTAATTGTCTTGTCTCTTAAAAGAGACTCGAGAACTGGAAGCATGCACCAGTAAGGATCACACTGATATTCCCTACTTGACGGGGAGACAGCACGATCAATCACGCAAACTCTCCAGAATCTATTAGCTAAAGGATTCTTCCAGAATGGAACTTGGCCTTGCACTTGAGTGTTTCTGGATCCAAGCTGTGATCCTCGCCTGACGGTAAAACAGGAAGGAAGAGATCTTCCAGTCACCTGTGTATACTATGGTCCTTCTCCATCAGATTTCCTCTCTCTTTAATTTTTTTTTTTTAAATTGCTTCTGCCTCACTATCTTTCAATTTGGCTCTCTAGTCATTATTGGTAAAGTCTTATATCAATATTGAGATTCTCAGAGTATCCGTAGCCTGCACTTTTAATTGATTGCAACAAAATTCAACACACATGAATGTTTCTTTCCTTGTCCCTGGTTATTTGTGCTGTTCAGTGTTTAGTGCACACGTGGGAGCACAGAAACCAACAATACACCAGGCAGCAGACTTCTACCAGAAGGTTGCGACACACCAGGAATAGTGGTCCGCAGAGAAAAGAGCCAAGCGCTGTGCTCTTGGCCACCCAAACTACCATGAGAGTTCTATTTGTTTCAGCAACTTTGTGCCACTTCAAAAACATTAAGGCCAGGCGTGGTGGTGCATGCTTGTAATCCCAGTACTTGGGAGGCTGAGACAAGAGGATCCGGGTTCGTGACTAGCCTCAGTTATTTAGTGAGGCTCTCCACAACTTAGTGAGATCCTGTTTCAAAATAAAGAATAAAAAGTAGGGCAGGGGGGGGGTGTATTTCAGAGGTAGAATGCCCCTGGGTTCAATCCCCAGTGCTAAAAAAAAAAATTAAGATATTTCTAGGAAATAGAATTCTATAAATTACTGGGTTGGATTAGATTAATAATGAAACAACTTTGCTTACTTCCAATTGTGATGACCAGTTTACCCAGACAAGACATGAACATACAAACAAACATCAAAGACAACAGTCGCAACAACAAAGCAAAAGAATCAACAGAGTCGCCAATGAGCCCATAAACACAGGCTTGGCTTGTCTCCTGCCAGAACGAAGGGTAAGGGCAGCTCTCACCCCTCCAGAACGTTGCACTTGTCCACGCATTCCAGGCCCCGGCTGACGTTTCGGCAGGACACACAGTCTCTGGATTCTGGACCCCAGCAGCCCTCAGAGGAGCATAGTGGGTGACAGATGTGGCCCAGGGCCTCTGGAAGACACGGCGGCAAGTCTCAGGGGAGCAGCCAACATCACACCTTGCGCATGAGGAGTGAGTGCTCCAGGGCCGTCTGCAGCTCCCCCTCCCCGAGGGGACCCAGCACCCTGCACCAGACCCGGTGTGGTTTGAGGACAGATGCCATGGCGGATGGGATGGAAAGCAGTAAAGGCCATGGTGGTTTGCTATGTGTGTGTGTGGTGTGCAGTGTGGTGTCATTTGGTCCTCTGGGTAGCACAATGGCATAAGAATCGTTATCCCTGCCATCTTTTGGAGGAATGTAGAGCCTGAGAATTAAGTCAATTAGCTGAATTCCCAGAGCTGGGGAGGGTGAGGCCAGCATTGGTGTGTGTATGTGTCTGTGTGTGTGCCTAGCCATGGCCACTGGAGCTTGGAAGGAGCTTGGGGCAGCTCCCCATCTAAGATGCAGCATAACTAACACTCAATTTAGCTCTTTAAATCGCAAATAATTGATAGCCTAAACTTCCATGAAAACAATCTGGAATCAATTCTTAAGATTTTACATGATAACTTCACAATTAGGAGTATACAAGTTTTAATTTACCTCTCAAAGAATCAAAGAAGGCAATTTAAGTGTTCGGCAATGGCCCTTCAGTATTCTACCTAGCACCACCTGGCCTGCAGGAACTGTGTTGCGTGATAGACACGGAAGGCGGTTACTTACTGCAGTCGGTTTCGCCTCTGTTGTTTGTAATTTTCGTTTTCTGACTGGAGGTCCCGAAGAGTTTTTTCCAGTTGATTGTGTTTGCGTAGCACAAGTTTTGGTTTGCGGAAATGATCACGTCTCCGTCACTTATCTCCTTGAGGGAGCGTAGTCCTAAGGACGTTATGTTCAGTCCCACGACCGCGAGGGAAAACTGACCACTGAAGTAGAGAGGAAGAAGGCAGGATGTGAGGGGTGGGGCGTCACTAAGCACTCCAGCACTCCGTTCTACGGGTCAGCGCCCCTCAGGGCTACTCGTGTCTCCTGGTGCATATCAGTCACACTGACCGGGAGGAGAGGCCACTTCTGGAATTGCAAATGTTTTTTAAACGCCTCCATGGACAAGCTGGTTCCTTGTCCACTCAGTAACTTTGCCTTCAGAGGCAGACAGGGGTGTGTGTGTGTGTGTGTGTGTGTGTGTGTGTGTGTGAATAAACATCTTCATGATATTATTTTATGTACCCCATTTGTACTTTTCCTGGAAATTGAGTACACATTCTACGCTCTGAAACATCCAAATGCATTTCAAAGGTTGTAGGACTGTCTGTCTGTCCATCCATCCATCCATCTATCCACCCACCCACCCATCTACACTGCCATGTAGGTATTGTACAGACATTGGCAGTACCCTGTGCCAAACTCTACGTTGATTCACTATTCATTTCCTACTCTCGGGAACCCTTTGTTTAGAGGTGATGTGATCATACAAGTATCTTTGGCCATGCCAAGATCACAAAAGACAGGAACTAGCACAAGTTGGAGAAGAATAAGAAGACAGACAAATGCAGTGTGGGAAGCTGTTGAGTGGACCCCGAGACAGGGCGACCGTATTCACAGAAAACCCGGTGAACCCCCAATATCCTGTAGTTTAGTTAAGAGCACTGTACAACATCCATGTCTTCATCTTGATTCTTGTTTGACCTTGCTCGTGTGAGATGCTAACAGTAGGGGAAGCTGGGTAAAGGATATATGGGAACCCTCTGTACTGTTTCTGAAACTCCCCTATAAGTCTAACTTCAAGATAAAAAGACAAGGTGTCATCTGCCCAGCTTTGGCTGTGGTCAGTCAACTTACTGCTGCTTCGTTCTGCCACGTATGATTTCCAGGTTCTCAAAGGCATGGAGGTCAGACCTGTTTGCAGGCCAGGCCTGAATCAGCAGAAACCCTAGAAGGCAGAAGGAGGACTCAGACACACACCACTTGGATTTCTCTTTTTGTAGGAAGCGCTATCCTAGGATTCTCGAGGGACTATCCGATGGATAGAGAAACTGAGCACTGATTGGATTGAATCCTTTTTACACTCGTTGCTGAGCGTGTATGCACATCAGCAGGGCGGGATTTTAAAATGGGCACCTGGCCTCTGCCTCGGATTCTGCATCCCTTCTTGCTAACTTCTCTGGCTGCCCACCTCCCTCCCAGAGAGTTGCCTCTCATGCAGTGGCCTGATACCCTTGGAGGCTTCACCAATTATGGAGCTGCTATCAGGACAGACTTTAAGCAGTTTTCTTATTTGATTCCAATCCTCAGACCAACCTTGTTATCCAGGTCTAACTATTCTCTTTGCAGAGAGGAGGAAAGTGGAGCTGGGATGGCGGTTGGGGCCAGAGCCCTGCCAGTGGCCAGAGAGGGTCTAAAGTCTCTTGAGGAGTCTGAAGAGCCCAGCTACCCCTCTGGACCTGCTCCTCCCCTGCCCCATCTGGCCACTGGGGCTCCTGGCCATTGGGATGGCGGGTCTGAGCTGGGGAGAACAGGAGATTTGACAAGGGGATTCCACGCTGAACATGGATGACCTCAGCCAGGGCTGAGTGTTTGCCCCTTGTATGCAGGGAAAACTACATTTTTGAAAAGTATCAAAGAAGCACTCATTGATGGTAGGATGTTTCTATGCCAAGGGAGAGGGAAGCAGGACCCAAGTTCTCTGTCCACAACACCAATGTCCCACCTATGCCGGCAGGAGGTGGTGGCACCAACCTGTTATCTCCTTTACGGTTCTTAGAATGTCCAGCTCCTTTGGGTCTAGAGGGGGGGTGTGCGTGAAGGAGTCGCTGAAACAAATGGCAGAATTAGAAGTGCTTGCCAGGCCCTGCCAGTTGAAACAGCAGATTCCAGTTTTCTCTACCCAGCAACTTTGCTGCTACTTACCCCCTAAATGCCACCGGCAGGATGTGGAGGTCCCCACTGATGGAAGTGCAGTTTTTGAAGTGTTTGATATTGGTCGCATTAATGGACAACGTGTCTTTAAATTCACCAATTCCTATTCCATTACAAACTGTCAAGATAAGAGAGAAGTGTATTCCATTCACACCTGTTGAATTAAGAGGAACCGGGGATCCACAGGCAGAGGGGACCCTGGCCACCACGCCATTGTGCGTCCGCTCATTCATTCATTCATTCATTCATTCATTCAACAAACACTGAGGGAGAGGTCACTTGGTGCCAGGCGCTCTCAGGCTTTGGGGTTAAACAGCAAGCAGAGAGAGACACTGCTGTTGCTGCAGCCCCCCTGGCCGTGACTCTCCTCGTGGTCCCTCTGGGCTGCAGTCTGTATGACATGCAGGCTCCTGTCCACCCAGTCTCTCCAGAGTGGGATGCCTCCCTCTGCACCCAGCTGCACCCTGAGAACTCCCCAGAAGGGATACACCTTCTGCGCCTCCCTGTCACCCTCAGCTGGCTTGGCAGCTTTATCTTCTACTTGAAAGAAACCAGGCTGGTCATTGGTCATTTTTTTTTTTTTAGCAGACTCAGACGTGCCGGCCTGGAGACGGGGGACCCCTCACCCCCCTTAGCGGCTCCTACCTTTGCGGCAGGGCCCTTCGCACTTTTTGCATTTGCGGACGCCGTCCTCCTCCATCTCGTAGCTGTCGGTGCCGCAGGCCCGGACACAGGAGCCGTGATCTGTCACCACGTAGTTTCCTGCGGAGGGGACGATGAGGGAAGGTATTGATGGCCACGGCAGGTGCGGGGCTCCCCACCCTCATCCTCTCCCTGCTGAAAGGGGTGCCCAGCCTTGGGCTGAGTTTACTTTGAGGACAAAGCATGACAGGCTACAGCCAGATGAGGAACCAGGCTCAAGAGCATGACAGATTTGGAGAGGGTGACGTGGAGGAACAGAGGCGCTTCATCAGAGGTGGCCATTGGCCGGGCCAGAGAGAGGGTGTTCTCTGATCTTGTGTGTTAGAGCACCTCTTTGAAGCTCAGTCTTGTTGAATTCAAGCCTTCTGGTTAAATCCGCATACTTATCACACACCTGTGAACCTGGACAGAGGCCAAACTCGCAGAGAGATGGTGGCCTCCCAGGCTACACCTCATCTTTGTGACTCTCCACCCAGGCCTTTCTGGGGTGCTGTGCATTCCGGCTAGAACCCCCAGTACCTTCCTCCCCTACCCTCACCTGTAAGAAACTTAGGTCAGTACCACCGTCTGTGCTATTTGTTAAGAACTCTATTTATTCATGTGGTTGACCTCAACAATATTTACTGGACCCTGCTAGTTCTTCTGTAAATCGTGCTTCTGTTATCTTGGGCTCTGAGTGTTTCTGTGGATTTTAAAGCTCTATTAGGAACTTAGATGCTATTTGTGACTTACCCATGGCAATTGTTTTATCTTAGTTTGCCATTTACCTTATGATGACTGATTATTCTATTTCTGTCTTATCTTTTTTCTTTTTCTCTGTACAGAATTTAGTTTTTAATGCACATAAATCCAGAGGGCAAAATATCTACTCACTGTTGTTTTTTTACAATTTTTTTTTCTTAATCTCCCCTCTAACAATCAAGATTGGTTACTAAAATTCTTTAATTAGGCGGCGTCCTTTCACTTCTCAGTGTGGAAATCATTCACTTTGCTATTTCCCTACAGCTCCCAGTAGAATGAAAATATAAACAGACAAAACCTAAACCCAAGCACATAAAATAAAACAAAAGAAAATCTGTGATACTTCCGAGAGCCACGCCTTTCCTCAGGACATTGCCAGCTCAAGAAGGCAGCTTTGCTCCACGGTTTAATTTATGTCTACTAAATACCAGCTCCACAGGCAGAGAAATGGCTCAAAGGACTGTGGTTTTGTGACAGACAGACAACTAGACCCTGAACCACCGAGCTGGCCCTTCACTTATGGGGCAGGGTGACAGTGTCCTTTAAGGACACCAGAACCAACACCCTAGGCAACCATCACCAGGGTGTTCCACGCCTGCAAGCTGGCCCCTCACCTCCACTTGATGGCACAGGGTCACCTGCCTGACAAGGAGGACAACCCAGCCACCCGGAGACAATCCAAGACGAGGCTGGAGGATGCCAGCAGAGGGAGGGGTTCCCAGTGCAAACTCACGGGGGCACTTCTTCACGCAGGTGGCGCCGAAGCTGTACTTCCCCTCGGGGTTGACGTCCATCTGGTAGGTGGTGGGGTTGTAGAGCATGAGCGGGGGGCAGGTGTCCTTGCACGTGGCCTCATCCCGGAACTTGCGGCACACCTGTTGCAGAGGGATGACAGGCCAGGTCATACCGAGTGGGGCCTCAGAGCCCCTCGCGAAGCTAGGTCGGCATTGTTCTGATTACAGGTTAGAAAGACCCAGAAATCCCAGGCATCCAATCAGAGTAGAAATTCTAGCAAAGTGCTTTCAACAGAGTCAGAAAGACTGTTCCCTTAAAAGTATATCTATGTAGTGTGGACTCAATTAAGAAATGCATTTCTTAAATGTTCTGTCCTAGCTATCTTAATTTATGTGTGGAGATCAGAGAAAACACATCTCTATTGATTTACAAACAATGAAGGAGCACACCCAATACCCTGGTAACTGTGAGGTGGCATTATTTTACAACTCAATTTACATCTGGTGTCCCCTATAAAGAACCTTTGGCAAATGCAAATTAGAATTTCTGCCTAACTGCAGAAACCTTGACCAGGAAGGGTTGATGTAGAGAGGGGTGGACCACCTCGGCGGGGCCTCTTCCCTGGAGTTGCACCTTAGAATCAGTCTGGGGGGCCCAGCCTTTGGAATGTCAGTCACAGAATGCTCTGGAGGCCAGCGGAGGACCGGCCCTGCCTACACCTGGTACCAACCCAGTACTGGCACCAACCAGCCCTGGTGTCTCCAGGACCGCCACCTCGGCCTCAGCCCACCAGGCAGTGAGGCTCTGAGAGGGCCTCTACACCAGCAGTGTGGACAGTGGAGTGCTCAAGACACCCCCTAGGGGGTGGGCGCAGACTGGGAGGCACCTCAGCGAAGTGCAGAGGCCACACAATTTCTCCAGGGTGGAAGAATACATGGTGTAAGCAAGATAACTGGAGACACTCTGTCACCAGGCCAACGGTGACACCTGCCACTGCAGTGTCAATCCACAAGTGACCCCCAGAGAGTCCCTCATGCTGGGCTGGGTGGGCCGCAGGGGCAGGCAGCCCACAGCTCTTGGGGCTTAGGGACATGGGGCTCACCAGGCAGTCGCTCTCCCTCGGTCCTGTGCAGCCAGCGGCACACTGGTTGTGGCAACAGTCGCTGGGGGACTTGCCCCGGCAGCGTCCAGAGCACTGCTGGGCACAGATGATCTTGGTCACTGGAAAAGAAGCAGGGCCACTGTGAGCAGAGGCCAGGGGGAGGAACACCAGGGAGCACCTGCCCACGGGACGGGAGGAGGGGCAAGAGGAGGGACTTGGGGATTCCATGGCCCAATTCCCAGGCACCCACACGTAGCCACGCACCCACACACAACCCAAAATAACCTTCCTCATGGAGCGGAGGTCACAGCTTGACCTGGGAACCTGCTCAGAGGAGGAGGGGGGTCACACCTTGACCCGGGGTTCTAATCACAGGAGGGGGAGGGCACACGTTGACCTGGGAATCTGATCATAGGAGGAGGGGAGGTCACACCTAGACCTGGGCCCCTGCTCACAGGTAGGAAGGGGGTCACACCTTGACCTGGGGCTCTACTCACAGGAGGAAGGGTGGTCACACCTTGACCAGGGAACCTGATCATAGGAGGAGGGGAGTTCACACCTGGACCTGGGCCCCTGCTCACAGGGAACAGGGGTCACACAGAGATTTCACCGACTTACATTTCTGGCAGTTTTCCTCTCCAGCACCCCAGCAGCTTCCATTTGGACAGCTTGGGTCACACTTTTGGCCTGGAACATGAATATATAGTCAAATTTGTATCTCAGTGAAATGAACGGATAAACTGATGACACTACTCCCCCGCCCTGGGTCATGTTCTAAAAATGAAAAATAATTTTAACATTTTTTTCCTCTGGCTGATTGGTCTGTAGAGTGATTGATAAGACCCCCCCCCCCCAGCCCCACCATAAGAAGAGAAGATGAGCCATATGCTGCTTTTATCTCCATTTTAGCTATGGAAAGTGAGGCAGACAGTACTGATTGACCTGTTCTAGGCACATAAATGAAGATTTAAGTGAAGTCAAGGTCTCAGATATGTCTAGGCCTGAGGGATTTTCTGACATCTGCCAAAATAGTGTCTGGTGCCTAATGTGGTGGGCTTTCAGTAGGTGCTTGAACACATCCTTGCTGTGTCCAGTCCTGAGTGACGGGTGGGCTAGTCATCTTGGGATATTTGTGGCTCGGATATTAGATCATTACACATAAATAAAGTTGCCCCTCCCGCAAACCCAGAGACGCTCAGGTTCCCACCTGAAGAGTGGGCATGTGAGTGGTGTATGTCCCTGGGCTGAGCATTGCGACCCCTAGCTAATAATCTGCAAGCCACTCTCTGGAAATCTTTGCAATTAAACATCATATTTTTGTAAATTTTTGATTGTTCAGTTGCAAATTATTGCTACAAAGGTTTTTAATATCCTCAGCCATGTTTTGTTTTTTTCTTACCACTGAGAAATGTGAAGTCCAAAGTGTTAGATCTATGGAGAAAGAAGAGGTTAAAAAGAGGACACTCACCACTCATGCAGGTGTGTGTGTGTGTGTGTGTGTGTGTGCGCGTGTGTGTGTTTTACTGGGGACCAAATCATGAAGGCTGAGCGTACACTCCACTTGAGTTACACCCCAGCCTATGCAGGCATCTCTCATGATGAAGGAATCAGCCGAAATGAGTTCATGCCCCAGTATCTCCTAAGGTCGGGAAGATTTTGGTTGCTGAAAGAATTTGTATTTCTAACAGAAGAGCTGGCAATTGGCAAAGGGAATAGTGAACCGGGACATGGGACAGCCCCTTAACAGGAGTGACAATTTTTACCACCACCACCAGGACAAGACGGACATTAAATGCACTGTTGGAGCTTTGGTGCCGGCTTAGCAGTCATGAAAGACAGGAGGCCAGACACGTGGAGGTGTGCTGCGCTTGTAAAGGGGAATTGAGGGAGAGAGGGAGAAAAAGAGAGAGAAGGAGAAAGGGGGGGTAGGGAGAAGGAGAGACAGAGACACTCAGAGAGAAAGAACAAAATAATACACAGCAATGTGTCAAAAGCAGTCTGCCTATCCAGTGAAATGATGCTATTTTTACTTCCCACTCTATATTTCAACATATTATTCAAATGATACATGTCATAGCTGCATAATAGAGATATATTTAAAATAAGAAACAATCTTTCTGTAACGGGGAAATATTTTCCAACCAATGAATTCAAAGTCTGTTTATAATTCTATTAATAACTCTTCTGTGGCAAAAACAAGTGCATTCCCATTATATCAAATATGGGTAGTAGAAGCAGCAAAAAAGAATTAAGCATCCAGAAGCAATCAGTGGATACATATAGATATATGTATTAGAATCACACTATACATTGTTTTAGAAGTCAGTAATAAAATGCCATGACAACTTTTGCATGCCTTTAAATATTCTCCCCAACATGATTTTGGACAGCATGGCTGAACCGTAATGTACTTCACCAATCTTTCATTTATTTTTAGACATATAATTTGTTTCCAAAATTTATTATAAATAAGGCTACAAGAAATATTCCATACAAAAATATTTTTCTACATCTCTGTGATTGATTTCCATTCCCCTTATTATTTCTTCTTTCTGTGCCAGTTATTCTGTTCTAAACATGGCACAATTTAACCTCCGTACTGTTTATTGGATAGTTGAGGAAATGCTAACTTTGACCTCATGAATAATACAAAATTTTGCATTACAAAATAAAGATTTTGATTTCCTGCAAATACTGTAGGTGCCATGCTGGGAACGTAGTAGAAGTCTATCTTCATAACAGAGGGACTCAGCACTCATGTCTATGGTAGGGTTAGCTAGACAAGAGGCAGAAACCACCCAAGTGTCCATCAATAGATAAACAGACAAATAAAATGTAGTATGAGCATCGGATAAAATACTGCTTAGCCGTACAAAGAAAGGAAACTTCTGACCCAGCGTGGGAGCCCCTGAGGAGACTGCTGTGTGTCATCGGCCAGACACAAAGGGGCAGATGCTTCCTGGATCCAGCCATGCAGGGCGCCCAGAGCAATCAGAGCCACAAAGACAGACCTCAGAACAGGGCTGCCAAGGCCAGGTCTGGGGAGGAGGGCGAACGGGAGTCACTGTTTAATGGGTACAATGTTTTCCAAGATGAAAAGAGTTGAGCAGATGGATGGTGGTGACGACGACTGCGTGACAGAGTGGATGGTAACATCACTGACCTGTGCACTTAAAAACAGTGAGATGCGTGGACGGCCACTCAGCCAATCAATCAATAAAAATGAAGCAAATTTTTTAAAAAAAGGTCTTTAGTTGAAGGTTTTTTTTTTTTTTTTTTTGGTATTTGGTATTTAACCCGGGAGAGCTCTACCTACCTCCAAGCTACACCCCCAGCCCTTTATTTTATTTTATTTATTTATTTATTTATTTATTTATTTATTTGCAGTACTAAGGATTGAACTCAGGGGCATTCTATCTCCGAGCTATACCCCCAGCACTATTTTTTATTCTTTATTTTTGAAACAGGGTCTCACTAAGTTGTGGAGTGCCTCACTTGGTAGCTGAGGCTGGCAGCGAACCCGGATCCTCTGGTCTCAGCCTCCCAAATGCTGGGATTACAAGCGTGCGTCACCATGCCTGGCTTATATTTTTTATTTTGAAACATGCTCTTGCTAAGTTGCTGTGGCTGGCCTCAAACCCATGATTGTCCTGTCTCAGCCTCCCAAGTACTGTGATTACAGGTATGTGTCCCTGTGCCTGGTGTAGTTGATGATTTTAAAGACTCATGTTGCTACATTTTGAGACCAAAAAAATCAGGCGCTGGCGATCCCTCCTACCACAAAGGGTGCAATACCAGGAGACCAGGAGGTTTAGAAAATATTGATAAACCTCCTCCCTGGGGCTGTGCTCAGTTTTGCCTGTGGTTCCAAGTAGGGGTATCCACGCCCGTAGCTGAGGGCAGCAGCCACGTGACGCCTGTGAAAGCGGGCTCTCCCCTCTGTCTCCTAGTGAGCAGACAGTGTGTTCACTGTTGTTCTTATTTGAGGTGAACAAGACTTAACATTAAACATCTGCCCCCACCTCCCCCCAGGCCCCAGCGTTGACCAGCTCCACTGCCATGGGAGCTGGGAACCAGGAGGAGGTGTGGGCCACTCACAGCTGCTCAGGTGGTTCTGCAAGTCCATGGACATGTTGCTCAGGAAGTGGCTGTCGACGATGTCCCTCCACTGGATGGTCTCCATGTTGCAGAGCACAGGGTTGTTGCTGAACCTCACGGCACCCTGCAAGATTTCTGCAAGAAGGGAACCACTGTGAGCAGATGGTCCTGTCCTCAAACTCACACGAGGATGTATGCGCTGCCTCACACTTTGTGCGGCTGGGAAGAAACCGGGTGCAAATGGCAGCCCCCAAGTTCAGTCCTACAGAAGAGGGTGTTTGCTGGGCCAGACAAAAACTCAGTTCACAACAGTGCCAACGAAGAGTTAGGATGTCTCCTGAAGCGGGCTTTGCACAACACTTAGATACTGAGGAATGCAGAAGGAAGAGAGAGAGTGGCGATGACTCGAACAGGGTATGTGGTGGTTCTGGGGGCTGTGCTGCGTGGTGGAAAAGGTAGGTGGGCAGTCCCAGGCACAAGGCAGCACTGCAGAGTCACAGGGACAGGGACAGGTGGCCCTGACCCAGCAGGCGCCCAGGGCCTCTGAGGATCCTCATTGGAGGGAGGGAGAGAGCCTGTCACACGGCAAGGGGAATCTGTGTATGTGACGAGGCCATGAGCAGACACCAGAGGGGTGAAGCCCGTGCCCGACTGTGCGATTACTTGGAGGAAGAAGGGAGAGAACATGAAAAGGTCGAGTGCAGAGAACACTCCAGCTGGGACTGGACATTCAACCTAACATCATGGAGGGACCTGTGCACAAACCTTGGGCCCGCGGGTCTGCAAAGACCAATTATACCTGCTGGTCTCCGAACAGGGAGATGGACAGGCTGCAGCTCAGTGGCCCTAGGCCCCCCGGGGGGGCGGGGGGAGAGAGCAGGAGCCTTCTAGCTCCATCAGTCCTCCTGATGACTGCCACTTAAATTCGGAAAAAAACAGAACAAAACAAAACAGACCTTGGATACATTAAATGCCACTCAGTCTAACATGAGCAGGGATAAACATCATGTGCACCAAATACTGATGCTGCAGAGGAAGGACCCTCCAGGGCAGACCTCGGCAGCTGCTGGAAAGAATGAGTTTCCAGAAGGTAAACAGAAATGTATTTTAGAGGAGTAAGAGGTGAGTGTGCTGAGGTTTCCTGTAGACAGAAGACCCTGAGCAAAGCCACAGAGGGGGCAGTGGATGGCTTTCTCAAGGGATTGCAGAGAATGAAGGAACTTCAGGAAGAAGGCCAGGAGGTCAGGTGTGACAGTCAGGGGGGACATCAGGCCACCGAGTGTCACATTCATCCGAGACCAGGTATACGTGGGCAAGGCGGTCAGAGGCTGATCTGGAGATGTGGAGCAGGGATCTCAAGGACAAGAGACAGGACACCTGTGGCCAGCCACCCGAGCAGCCAGGGTGTCAGGCGCCGCTCCCATCGTCAGCCTGTTACTTTTCCTTCCAACACTTAATGGGTGCTCACTTTGTGGCAGGCGCCAGGCTGACTGTCAGTGTTCTACCCTGAATAACCTGTGCCGGTGGGCCCGCAAGCTGGGTTTAGAAACCGTACTGTGGATGCGAGCGGCCGCCCAGAGCTTTCCCTGGGAGTCTGTCTTCTCAACACCCCGGGAGGTATGTTAGCAAGTATGTGGCCACATTCTAAAGGTGAGCACGCCAGGGCCCAGAGAGGCACAGGGACGTGTTGCCAAGTATCCTATCTGGAGAGCAGAGGGCAGAGAGCAGGCTCCTGGGTCCACCGCTGCTTCCTGATGCATGCGAACCAGGCACATGGAACGTGTGTACCAAGCCATTTCACAAAAGGAGCCTGCCACAGGTGAGTGCTAGCCCAAGCTCAGAAACATGTGCATGGGTGCGGGAGTACAGTTACAGTTTGTGTGTGTGTTCTAGGTGGTTGATGGGATGGTAAGGCCAGGAGCCCAGGAGGTGAGTGCTGGGGTAGCTCTGCTCTGGGCTCTGGATGCATGGCCCAGGTCCCTGCTCCCCACATCCGATAGGTTCCTGTCCTTGCAAACAGGGCTACTGTCTGTCTGACACCCTTTTTCATTTCACCCCTTTTCTGTCCAGGCCTGCATCCCTGTCAAAACTATAGGGCACAAGGGAAAGGTAGGATCTGGGATTGGAGATCTGGGGCTGTCCTCGATCTCTTTACTCAGTAGCATGGGACCTCGGGGGAGTTAATTAACTGCCATTTATTTGTAAAATGCCAGAGGATACATCCTTTGAAAGAAGGCTGTGGCCCTAATGAAGTCACTGGTTTATCAGGCCTGACAGGTGGTAGCACCATGATTGTGATCTCCAGTGCTTCTTAAATTGACTTTTTCGTCTCTTTTACCATCTCCACAGTTTCTTCTCCCAGAAGCCACCATAGCATCCAACTTGCAAGAATCCAAACTTTTGCTACAAAATCTTCATCTTCTGTTCTGAACCTACCCCTCATTTTCTGTACAACAGCAGGACCGGAAACCATCTCAAACGAGGGGGAGAGTTTTCACGTACAGTCGCTCTCCCTTATCGGCAGTTTCACTCGCCACAGTTTCAATTACCCCATGGTCAACTGCAGACCAAAATGATTGCTACATGAAAAGGGATTTTGAGAGAGAGACAGAAAGAGACTGCATCCATATAGCTGATATTACAGTGTTTTGTTGTTGGTAATCTTTTATGAGGCCTGCTTTATAAATTAAACTATCATAGTTATGTAGGTATGAGAAGGAAATGCAGCACATTCAGGGTTCTGGTATTCCCGAGGTTACAGGCACCTGCTGGGGTCTTGGGACTGTATCCATAGAGGAGAAGGGTTGGTTGTGTGTCTTTTCATACCTGAGGTCCAGATCATGAGGCCAGCAGTCCAGGACATTTGGCCATACTACTTTACTTTGCCACTTCCTACTAACCCTCTCGATATTTTTCTAGTCCATAGAAGAACTGGTATCTCACTGAAATCTTTCTTTTCTATTCCAATATTTACCTTCTTCTTAGTAACCTCCACCTGCTGAATTTTGCACCTAGTTGACACTTTGTATGTGAGTATTTAATGAATAAAAGTCTTCCCTGGAATTAACACAAGTGAAAGGGCCACACAGTGCTATCACGATCTTGCTCTGGCTTACCCTGCCATGGCTCCCTGGTCTCTCACCTTGCAAGTTCCTCATGGGTAGTTCTCGTAGCCCGGTTCTGTTTGTGCCATAGTTAGACAGGACTGCCAGGGCAAAAGTGTTTTCATAAAGCACGTTTCCTCGGATGATCTGCAGGTTTTCCAGCGGGATCCTCTCCACGGTGTTGAGGGCAATGAGCACATAGCCAGCGACTTCTTGGATGGTCTAATGGGACAAAACACGCACATTTTCTCTCTCCTTCAAGGGACACAAAATTCATGGGGCCCCAGGATCTCTAAGTGCACCCCAGCACACAGAAGTGGTCCACAAGTGAGTATTTAATGAATAAAAGTCTTCACACAGACAATTACAAGTGCAGAGAGAGAGGTGGCAGGACTTGCAGGAAGTCCTCTAGATGTTGGGGATTGAACTCAGGAGCATTCTACCTCCAGGCTACACCCCCAGCCCTATTTTATTGTATTCTTTGTTTTGAAACAGGGTCTCATTAAGTTGTGGAGGGCCTCACTAAGTAGCTGAGGCTTTGGCCGCAAACCTGGATTCTCCTGTCTCAGCCTCCCAATTACTGGGATTACAAGTGTGTGCTGCCATGCCTGGCTCAGTAGGGATTTTAAAACACTGTTTTATATCTATCCTGTATTATTTCTTATAATAAAAAAGGAAATAAGGAAGGGAAAGAAAAGACGGGGCAGGGGAGGGAGGGAGGGCGGGAGAAAGGGAGGGAAGGAAGGCAGGAAGGCAGGCAAGCAGGCAGGTAGGCAAGAAGGAAGGAAGGAAGGAAGGAAGGAAGGAAGGAAGGAAGGAAGGAAGGAAGGAGAAAGGAATAAAAGACAGCTAGCTGGAATAAAGCCAAGCAAATCCAAAGTTTGCCATCCACCTCTGAAGCCTACTGTTACATGTTTAGGAATCTGGGAAATTGGCTGTAAACTCTTGATAGCTTATTTCAGTTATTGTGGGAATATTTACACCAAGGATATCGGCACATGCTATGAGGTACGGGTTTTTAACACCTTCAACTTTTATTATTTTTTTGAGGATCTGATATGCCCACACCAGGGTGGACACAGAGGCAGGGGTCGGGGTAGAGGTCCAAAACAGGCTAGCTATCTCTTACCAGCCATTTTCCCAGCTGCTAAAGGAGCCTCACAAAACTCTCCTCTGCCGTTCTCTCTGACTCAAACCACAAGAAAAAGTAAACACGCCTCAGATTAAACTCTGTCTAGGCCTTTATCTACTTAGATTGGCATCTATTATAGTTGGGTAGGGCAACCGAATTCATTGAACTAACCTTTAAGAAGGAAAGGTCAGAGTTCTTTTGCATATAGGTGATTTCCAGGTTCCCCAGCACCACTTCGCAGTTGTTGAACATCCTCTGGAGGCTCAGGAAGTGGTCTTCAAAAGTGCCCAACTGGGTGAGCTTGTTACTTGTGCCTTGGCAAACTGGAACAGAGAGAAAGAAAGAAGACACCTTATGAAGTGCAGAGAGGGGCAGCCAAACTAAAGCAGAACAGTGTTCACTGACGTTGTGAGCTTTAGTGACAGAATGCCACTTCTGATCAAAGGACACCTTGAGGTGATGTGATAAAGGATGTGCAAGCTTAATCAAAATAAGAGGATGCTCATTCCTATAACACATGGAATCATATTATATTAAACACACAAAAATGTTTAAAAATTCAAGGGGGAATAAGTGAGACGTCTATGAAAGTCTTTAAGACAGGATAAATCTATAGGAGCCAGTAGACAAGAAGTAAATATCACAAGATATTTAATGAGGATCATTACAAAGTTGAGTTGTAACTGTGAAATGAATGTTTTGTTTTGTGATGAGTTAGCATGCTGCATTATTGTGAATATGGAGAATGTTTACAAACAGCATGCACTAGGCAATATTCTCTCACTGCAACAGCATACACCTGGAAAGCAAGGACAAGCATGTAACTGAATATGCTTGTCGGGCTGGAGATCAGACATATTCCTCTAAGTGAATGCATCCAAGAGCAAATCACAGGTCTGGTTATGGGACAGTTAGAAAACAACAAGCACACAAGCACAACACTTAACAGCACTCAGCCAGAGAGGAGCCAGCCCATCCCTCTGCCATGCACACTCGGCGTCCAAAGCTGAGGGTGGCACGATTGCACTGTGCCACCTGCCTGCACACAGCCGCTGTGTTCATCGCTCCCAGGTGTTCCAAGATGCCCAACTTAAAAAAGAAAACATCTTAAATTTAGGGGCAAGACTATAGAAATGCACCCAGGCACCTACATTTAAAAACAAAGGAGAGGATCCTAAGAAAGCGATATTTACACACCTAGCTCTTTGAAAGGCGTGTTTCAGCAAGCCTAGCAAAACAAAGAGACTTGGGGCTTTTGAAGCAGGGAGCTTGTTAAGGGACTGTACTTTGAACTGAAATTATCACGAGTGAAGAAATATGGCCTCTGGCTTTGGACGCTACACTCAGCCCCGGCCAGGCCCAGCCTTGTCCACAAAGGCGCCACCTTGACAATCACAGTAACAGTAACGGCGGCAGTGCAGAGAAGGAGGCCAGTCAAGGCTGTCTCGTGCTTCCTTCAGGAACTCTTTGCAAATATGTATTTCCATTTTATAGGCCTCTTTGCTCCCTCCCCTGGGAATCCCTCTAAGAGCATCTCCTCTCTGTCCTGGCATGATGGTGTGCACAAACACAACTGTAGCACAAGCTCCACATCCCTTTAACTCTGGGAAGTTGACTCTGCTTCCCTTCCAAGTTCTCAAGCAAATGCAGAGAGCCTCTCACGTGGACATCTCACACGGACTTGTGAAAGGTTGAGTCCCTCTCCTATCTGCACACTGATCCCACAGTGCTTCCAACCATAACCTGGGCTCCACCCAGGTATGTCTGTCCTCTGGAATACCAGCTTCTTTAACTTCAACCTCAACTTGTATAGTTGTGTGACTGTTCTACATGTGTGTGTAGCGCTGGACTGGCTTCCCAATTCTGAGAGACTTACAGATGTCACCACAGATGTAGCTACTGAGCTCTGATAAAAACACATGACCTATAGGATGGTACTCCAACAGACAGCACCTTAATCTTCTGTTCTAACAGTTCCCCTTCCATTTAACTGGTCAGCATGTTCATGTCCCTTCCACCCTAAATGACCAGCATGCCCATGTCCCTTCCACCCTAACTGATCACCCATGTCCAGGTTCTTCTATTCTAATGGATCAGGTCTACTAGTTGCTTTTTCCTTCTAACCAATCATCAGTACAGGTCTTCTTCCATTCTAATTAATTAGTCACCATCCAGGTCCTATATAGTTACTCTCTGTGCTCTTGTGTCAGCCAGGTAGGCACCTAGAACCAGGCAGACACCTAGAACCTAAGGTTGGAGCAGGTTTCAGAAGAGTTTCTTCAGTACACAGAGGGATGATAACAAAATATACTCGCTTTTATTTTAAATGATGAAGGATATCAGTTTATATGTTTCAGCAGAACCTAAGAATTTTTTATTATTAAACAATGTGTAAGTGAATTTTGTCAGTAAAATTTTTAAAAAGTGCTATTTAAGATTAGTGTGTTATACATAAAAATAATTTTAAAAGACTGTATTTGTGCTTTCATGCATTCATTTAAACAATATTAAATAAGCAGCTAAACAACTTACTTATGAATGCTTTTCATGTCTTTCATTGTCATAATACCTGACTTCAAATTACACTACAAAGTGATAGTATTAAAAACAGCATGGTGTTGGCACAAAAACAATAACATAGACCAATGGAACAGAATAGAAGACTCAGAGACAAAGTCCCGTATCTATAACCAGTTGATCTTTGATAAAGGTGCCAGAAACATACACTGGAGAAAGGACAGCCTTTCAACAAATGGTATTGGGAAAACTGGTTGTCCATATGTAGAAAAATGGATTTAACCCTAACCTCTCACCCTGCACAAACGTCAACTCAAGATGGTTCATTGTCTACAATTAGGATAAATTACTTTTATATTCAGAAAAAAGGATCCTGTATTTGGAAGATATTAACAACATTACACATTATTAATGTGAACATTGATTCATAAAACACTTTGGGAATTAATTGCACAATTGGTATAAACAAATAAATATGCTTAAGTTCTACATCATGATGATTCCACTTTAGAAAACCTATTTTAAGGAAACAGACATACGTATAGAAGAACCTTCTTGCAGAATATCATTATTTACTATTTCAATAGGATAAAAAATTACAAAGAAACCTAAATGCCCAACTACCCCACAGATCTATTCCTGCAAACAAGAAAGCAGTTGATGTACTCTTTGATTTAAAAAAATGAGCTAATCTTGAATATTATCCCAGGGTTAATTATCCATGCATACAAATATCTCATTCTAAGGCTTTCTTCTGAGGCTTCTCTTCTTGTATATAAAGTATATGTATGTATATAAAGGAGATGGCAGAGGTACATGAAATCTAGGATGCAGATCAGAATGAATGAGGCTAGGAAGCATCTTTTTGTTGGTGTTGTTTTGTGTTGCTGGGATTGAACCTAGGGGCATTCTAACTCCAAGCTTCATCTACCCCCCCAGTACTTTTTATTTTTTTGTTTTGAAACAGGATCTTGATAGGTTTCTGAGGGTCTCACTATGTTGCTGAGGATGTCCTTGAACCTGCAATCTTCCTGTCTCAGCTTCCTAAGTTCTAAGATTACAGGCACGGGCCACCACATCTGGCTGGTAGAGTACATCTGTAGCTTCCATGCAGCCCTGGGTTTGATCCCTAATGTGCATGTGTGTGTGTGTGTGTGTGTGTGTGTGTGTGTGTGTGTGCATACATCAGGTTTTCTAATTGAAACAAAGTATGATCTTGACTCCACCTTTAAATATCTCACAAATACACAGCGACAAGAAAATTTAAATGTGAGGTTCCTGACAAATAAAATGATTAAAAATAAAAATCACAAACCAGTTAGAGTAAAGGCAAAAACTACAAAGAACAGGGGCCTTTTCAAGGAGCCTAGAGAAAGTTGCTTTTTCTCCACCTCCTCAGAATATGATCAGAAGCCACTTCCCTCAGCCCTCTGAGCCAGGCTTCCTTCAAACACGAAAATGGTCAACATAATACTGACTTCCCAGAATTGTTTGGAAGATTGAATGGACAGATAAGAGCTTTCAGCTTTCTTTCATTAAAGTTCACTGTTGAGAAAGTGACGGGTGCTATGGGACCTTAGTCAATGTACGCTGCACCAAGTGACCGTCTAAACTGGTGATGTTTGAATCTACACATTTGACTTACTCAAATATCTGAAGTTAAACAGTTACTCTGTCTGTAGAAAGTTTATCAAATGAGAAAAGAAAGCAGAAGGAACACATTGCACTTTAAGAATTTCATAAAAGATATGCATTTAGGATTCCGTATTTAAGCAAGTTATTCCAAGAGAACTTTAATATTATTTTGTCTTCTCACTGAAAACCATTCAATCAAAGGTGCTTGTGTCAAGCTCCATTGGATGCTAGTGGTTTGCTCTCCCTCTTTCGAACCTGTAGATTCTATGGAATCGAGAACAGGTCCTGTGAGTCAGGTCTTCAAAGCACTGGGATTTTGCCCTCAGGTTTTATTATGAAAATTTATAAATGCACAGAAGAGCTGAAAGGATTGTGCTGGAACATCCTCATGTGGGCATTTTACTACACTCTCTTTATGTATTTATTCACCTGTACATATGATTTTTTGGGGGGTGCATTTTAAAGTAAGGCACGAACATCAGCAAACTTCATCTTGGCGATTAAAGCTCAACATATACGTTTACCATGGTTTTCAAGGGCTCGTCCACAAACTGCAAGCCGATGCATCTGAGGCTCAGCATCTGATGAGTTTCAACAGATGCTCCTGTTTGTGCGCCTGACCTCCTATCATGAGGGAGAAGGCTAGCAAGGTCCTCGGCCCCCTCCAGCCAGGCCTCCCACCACATGCCAGAGGCAACTCTTGTTCTCCACAGAGCAGTTCTGCCTCTTTAGAATATCATATAAATGAGATCACACAGGATGGCCCTTTTGTGGATGTTTTATTCCAAAGCATAATATTTTTGAGGTGAATCCTTGGTTTGTTGCACTTAGCTTTTGTGAAAGATGCAGATAAGCACGTGATGGTTAGGTGTGTGTCATCCTGCAATACCTGGGGCTGACCCAGGTTATTCTTTTCCTTAAAAAAAAACCCTCCACTGTATCTTCACTGAAGGAGAGATGGCCTGGCTCCCTGAAGTGCCACACAGCCCGGCCTTACAGGGCAGGTCCTTTGCCCTCCTGCACCATTACGGGGTACACAGTGCTCCCTGCCACGAGCCTGGGCAGATCTGTTACTGATTAAGACACAACCTTCAAACAGGTTTCTCCAGCTGCCCAGATCCACGCAGGCACTTTGGGAATTGCCTCGGTGAACTTTTAATTGTTTTGTTGTTTTCTCAACTACACGTTAGAGGCCGCCAAGGTAGCCAGCCGTGCTCTTGCTGCTTCTCCCCAGCTGCCTCTGCTGTTCTTACCCCGTTTTCCACGGAGCGCTCTGTTCTAAAGCAGAAATTGCATCACGTGGCTCCTGGGTTTGAACCTTTGAAGGTCTCCCAGCTGTAGCCAGCACAGCACATGAGCCTCCCCCGTGCCCTGCCGGGCCCTGTGGGTCTTGCCTCCTTCCCAAGGGCCTACCACAGGCCCACCCTGAGCCGTTCTGTCTGCTCGGAGGCCCTGTAGCTCCTGCTCTCAGACCTGTGCATCTCTGCCTCCTTCATACCACAGAGCTTCTGGCTCCACCAAACTATGTCGGAAGGAAAATACAGCAGGTCAACAATGGTCTTTTCTGAAGAGTGGATGTCTTGATGTTTTTCTCATTTCTTCTTTTTGCATTCTTTCCCAATTTTGTCTTACTTTTTAATTAAAACATATCGCCAAAGGCAAACTTTATGAAAATCTGTGCTGAGCAAGGGCAAAACAAAACATCTTAATAAAAAACATGTTTTTCTAAAAATAGAGGAACAATCATGCATGATTATTAAGGCCCTCAAAACTTTGCACTATGCCTGTCAGCTGGCTTCCTGAAAGTGCTTTATTTTTTTATTTTTTTGCGGTACTAGGGATTGAATTCAGAGGCATTCTACCTTCGAGTTATACCCCCAGCCCTATTTTTTATTCTTTATTTTGAAACTGAGTCTCACTAATTTGCGGAGTGCCTCACTAGGTAGTTGAGACTGGCCTCGAACCCAGATCCTCCGGTCTCAGCCTCCCGAATGCTGGGATTACAAGCGTGCGCCACCACGCCCAGCTAGTGAAAGTGTTTTAAATTGGGAAGAATGGATGGAAAATGAGGTATACAGACAGGTAGAGTGTTTGAAGGGCAGCAAGCTGTGGGTTATTCACTTCACAGTGGACCACAGGAGCTGCACACGCTTCCAGTGAGGATAACATCTCTTCCAGTGGTATGGAGTTGCAGAGGCTCACACTGCATTCTTTTCCTGACCTATATGGACATTTTTAACACAGGTATTGGGGACTGTTGAGGAAATTTATTCAATAAAAGCAATGTTATGAGTTGTGATTGCAGTACCAGATTAATTTATGAAAGGTGTTTAGCCGATACAGTAGTTTGCAATACCGGGAAAGGAGAAGACCTTGGTTGTGAGTCACAGTGAAATAATTAGAAAAATGAGAGTCAACAAAAAGGAGCGATTAGGTTTTTGTGGATCAAATCAAAGGTTTTGTGGAACGGGAAAAGACTCATAATTGTGAAGATTTATTTCATTTTACAAAACTGTTTTTCTCCAGTGGTTCAAAGGGCAACAGTATTGTGTTTCACAACTAGGAAACAGTTCTTAAATGGTATGCATATGAAAATACTTGTCAAACTGAATTTGAATGTACATTGCAATTTGGAAATGCACATATCATACTCAAAAATTCTCTAAAATTTTTGATAATTTGCCACGTGTATTGTAATATGCCTACGAGACTAAACATGCCAAGCTTTGGCATGCCCACTGTGGCTGCAAACTAAAGTAACTCTAATTAAGTTAACAAGCAGAAGGCTTTAAAATAACATCTCTTTTACTTACGAGTTGGAGAAGAGAGCACACACACACACACACACACACAAACCCCAAAACCAAAAAACATAACAAAACAAAACATTTGGCTTCTATTCCCATAATTTCCTCCTAGCCATTAGAATACTCCCAGTCCAACTTTGTATATTGTGTCACACTCTTTTAGGAGTAAACTGACATTTCTGAGTCACAGGAAGACCACTTTTATGAGTGACTGTGGACTATGCTTTCAATGGTACCATCACACATCTCTCACAATGAAAAGACAGTGACCATGCCATCATGGAATGATCTCCAGCCAGTCGACTCCTCTCTGTGGGCCTCGGTAGACTCACTAGTTAGAGTGGGGCCAGCTCCCTCTATGTCACACGCAGCCGTGAGCAGTAACGAGCTCCTGGACATGGAACTGCTTCATCACCGTCTATTTCTACCTACATACCTCCAACAACACCTGCAAACTATTTTCCCAAACTGTTTATTTGTTTAAATTAATATATTTTTTTTTGCAGTACTGAGGATTGAACTCAGGGGCGTTCTACCTTCGAGCTACACCCCCAGTCCTAGTTTTTATTCTTTATTTTGAACTGGGTTTCACTAAGTTGCAGAGTGCCTCACTAAGCAGCTGAGGCTGGCTGCAAACCCGGATCCTCCGGTTTCAGCCTCCCAAATGATGGGATTACAAGTGTGCACCACCACGTCCAGCTCTAAATTAATAATTTTGTATCACATAGAAATCCATTCCACTTTCTATGGGCAGGTGAACAGTTGGTAAATCAGAAATGCACATGATGTACATTTACAAACATATCAAAGTCAACCGAACATGAGGAGGGAGGGGGGGGAGTGGGGTGGAAATCGGGGAAGGGTTAAAGAGAGATGTGTGCATGTATACCTCTATCAGCTTGAACCCCACAAAGATATATGATTACAATGCACCAATAAAAATATTTAAAAAAGAAATGAATTTGACCTGTTACTGGACTGCTAAAAATAAAAGCAGACCGAAAAGGTTTCAGAAAGCAATGCCCACTGATCTATTAACTCAATCCAATACATGTCTTTTGCAGGCTAACTATGTGCCAGCAACATACTCTACCTTGGGAGCCAGGAAGCAGATTCTTTACAGAACTAGATCTGGATGTGGCCGGAGATTTCCTTGTCTGAGTACTGAGTATTGAGCGGGGCACCCTGGATCGAGGACAGACTATGTGAAAATACCAGCAGTGCTGTGATGTGCCTGGGTTTGCTTCCTGGAGGAGGGGCACAGGCTCCTCCTGTCATCTCGGAGCTGGACTGCTGCTTACTCATGACCAGGAGCTCTCTTCACACAGACATACTTCTGAAGTGAATAATACCACTTCCTGTCCAAAGGCCGGCGTGTCAGTGCAGTCGCCACGCAAGCCTCTGCCTCCACAGCCTGGGTGCCTCTCACCTGTTTCTTCAGAGCGTGTTGACTCCTCCATGAGCTCTGTCTGCTAGCCAAGGGCAGCACCAAGCCCAGAACAGCAGCAGTGCCCGAGTTTGCCCCACACTCCAATTTTCAAAGCTTCAGGGTTCACCGAGACCTGCCCGTCAGCTGGAACAGCCTGCTGCAGGCTCACACCAGGGAAGAAGCAAGCCTGCTACAGTGCTGGTTGCTGGTTGGATCCACTGGCTGCAACCACAGGAGGCTTAGGGACAGGAGGGCAGGCAGGCACAGGGGACACGCGTGATTGTTACAGAGCACATGACCAGAGGAGGGAGGGAGGAAATGAGAAATAAAAACTCCAATGGGGGCTGGTAACCAACGCCACCGCATGGAAACTGCTCTGAAACCTAATGGCGTGACTCCCAGTGGAAACTCAAGGTCACCCTTGACACCCCCGCCAGCTGCGACCTGACTTCACCTGTGCTACACAGGTCAGCAGAGGTGTGGCGGCATGACAGGCCAGGGCGGAGGGAGTGCAATTCCGCCACCCGATGCTGCTGCGGTGTGGCTTTTCCCTCCGGAGGATCCATGCCCTTCCCAGCAAGGTGATGTTGGGAAGGTGCAGCAGGGCCCCAGGATTTCATTACTCTGGGCCCAGTCCCCACCTGACTCACACACCTTCTCCTTTACATCCTGCTCAGGTCCATATTACTCACACCCTAATGACAAAGGCTGAGTAATGCTTCCCATATCGGCTGTTTATTTGCTGGCTGAGTCTTCCCTCTAGAGTGCCTGTAACTGCTATGTGTGGCTGGGAACATCATGCGAGGTGGTGTCAATAGCTTGGGACGGCACAACCAGCAGTCAGCTGGGGCTTGCTGCACCCTCATCTGTGAGCTATACCAGGAATACAGTACTTTGTTCATTCTGCTGTGTGTTCACTAATTCATTCAACCAAAAGATATTTTAAAAAATAGCACAAAGACAGTTGTCAAGGATGAATCAGAAGGACTCAGTGCTTTGAAGGACTCTTTCAGCCCTTTGGGGAGATGGTTTTACATAAGAAATAGTCATAGGAAATCCCATCCCACATAATGCAGAGATGGGCTAAATGAACACAAGATGGAAAGAGGAGAAATTGCCAAGCTCAAGTTATATGGGAAAAGAGAGTCTAATACACCATATTACCAAGAGAACTAAAACACACAATACTTCATGTTCAGACTATAAGAATAAGCTGCCAAGTGTCGGGTTTGGTGATTTCCCCATATACAGTCCCATAATTACCACACCAAACATTGTTTCCTCTATTTCTATTTTCCCCTGCATTTCCCTACTCCGGGTCATTATAATTTGGGGGTATGAGCTAGCCTTTCTAATTTATTTAGGGTTATCTATAAGAATAAGTTCTGATGGAAAAAATACTGGAAAAGAGGTGTAATGTGCATGAAAATAAAAGATTTTTAATCCAAAGATGAGATTGCAAATTCCTTTCCTGCACACATTTCTCTGCAGAAAGACTCTAGGTTCTCTGTGGCAGTCATGCTCACTCCTCACTCCAAAGATGTTTAAATGTTCTCTTAAAATTGTTCCTTTATTTTACCCATGTTTAAACAATATCAGTCTCTAAAGCACACTTGTGTTTTAAGGACATCTCCATAAAGAAGCACACATTTGTGTTGGTTTAAAGAAGTAACTCCCCCGCACCCCTCCCCACAAAAAGGAAAACAAAAGCAAATGACAACCAAAAGTATGAACAAAGGAACAATCACCAAGACACCAGGAGAAGGCCACTACACCTGTGTGTGTTTTCGGAAACAAAGATGCTCCTGGAAACTCCTCCCCCTTGACCATGGCAGCTCTTGGCCACTACCAGGTCACACCTACTTCCTTAGTAATTCTGATGCTCCTTATCTTATCCAGGTTTGGTGAGTGAATACTTCCAGAATGTCACTCCTGCAAAACCACAGGCATGCACAGGTAAGGTCATGGGGAATGGGCAGGAGAGATCACAGAGAACTCGTGAGTGTCTTCCACAGGGGATGGTCAGAGCCGGAATCTTCCCCAGGATGAAACATAGAACAACTGGGAACAAGAGGCGTGGACCATGGGTGAAGCAAAGGTGTGGGGGGCCAAAGGGAGTGACGCTACTTGGGGAGTACCCGCTGAAGAGGGGGGAATCTGAGGATGCGAGACGGAAGGCTGGATTTCCAAGCTGCATCTTAAGTCAGAGCCTGAACTGCTTCCTGTCCTGCCAGGAACAAATGAGAAAGAATGGAAGGAAGAAAAATGGTCTCCTTCAAAAGATGCCCTGGCTTGATTTCACCGGTGGGCAGAGTCTGTGACTCTCATGCGTGTCTGGGGAGCTTTGTGAATCGGTATTTCATGTTCATGGCCTAAGTGTTTAACAAGCCAAAAGAGGGAAGTGTAGAAAATGAACTTCCCCAGCTGTTTTGCTTGCAGAACAGTTAGCAATCAAGCTCTGCTCACACATGCCACTGAGCCCTGACTTGGGCTCTGCAGGCTGGGACCCGAGTCCGGGGTCCACCTCTGTCTACCCAGGCAACTCCTCACTCCTTTGAGTCTCTCTTCCTTCAGCTACAAAACCGGAATGTGCCTCACGACTCCTGGAGGTGTTGCTGAGTGGCAGGGTCCCTGGGTCCAAGCACCTGACATATGGAGGCCACCAGCTTGCTGCTGCTGATCTTCAGTCAGAGTGGGGCCTTGCCAGACCCTCCGGCGGTTCATGGGTGCAGTTGGATGTGTCCACGTGTTTTATCTAACGCCGTTTGGAAATGGACCATCTTTTTACTCATGCCCACTCAAGTAAAGTATTTCTTTCATATTTCAGTTTTAAATGGGCAAGAGGCTATAGCGTGCACAAAGCAGGGTTTTAAGCACAGACCACATACCAGTGGGGAGGCCTGAAGCTTCTCTTTCTCTGATACACTCTGAAACCCAAAGCCTGTTTCCTGGGTCATCAAAGGACACTAACAACTACCAAGTTAACTCACCAGAAGCCCAAGCCCTTTCTGCCCCACAACAATCTTAATTTTGGCTCACGAAATTCTTGCACTAGGGCCGTTCTACTGCTTCTAGAACATATTTGCCCTTCTGGGAGGAGAGATATCAGTAAAGTAACAGGTCTTATGCATAACCAATTGATAGTAGATGCTCCCCTGCCTGAAAGAATAATGGAGTGGGTAATGCCCAGCAGAGCCAGCTTTTTACTGTCACAGGTTTAAGTCTCAAACAGAGGGAGTTTAAACATCGTTTATGATGTTCCAGAGCAGAGAGCAAACTTTTTCTGAAAAAAGCCAGAGTAAGTTATTTTCAGCTTTGCAGGTCCTTTGGTCTCTGCCCAACTCTGCAGCTATAGACTGACAACAGCCATGGTATTACAATAAGCAAATGAATACAAAATACATACTCCACTGGAACCGCATCCACACACACAGATGGAGGCCGCCAGCCCTTGTTTAGAGGAAAGCCTAACAGGAGCTCCGGAAGTACAGGACTAAAGTCCCCTTTATACCCAGGCACAGTGGCGCTGGCACACACCTATAATCTTAACTACTTGGGCTGAGACAGAAGGATGGCAAGTTCGAGGCCAGCCTGGGCAACTTAGTGAGACCCTGTCTCAAAATAAAAATAAATAAATGAATAATAAATAAATAGGGCTGGAGGTGTAGTTTATTGGTACAGCGCCCTGGGTTTCAATCCCTAGCACCACTAAAGAAAAAATAAAATCTCCTTTATTCCATACTTTCTAGAGAGAAACCTGGTTGTGGCGACTCACTTTCCAAGCCCAAGCTACCAAAGGGTCTTTTTGAGAGCCAAGCTCTTCCTATTTCATCACCAGCTAAATAGAGCAGCTGAAGTAAGAAACGAGGTTTAGAACCTGAGAGGGAAAGGTGGGGTGGGGATGGCTTTTCGTGTGGGTTTTGTGCATGGGGTATTGCAGGTCGGTTCTGGACATCGTTTGCTTTAGACTTAGACCCCATCCCTGCCTCCCAGCACTCCTAGGAATCCTGCCTTCCAGACTCTAACAAACGGTGGCCAACTCATGCGGACCATTCTGAGTGATCAGGAGTTTTCATTTTGCCAAGAGTTTGTGAAGCAGTCCCGGCTGTATTGACAACTCGGTCTCATAAAGTTCCTTTAGCTAAACACAGATGCAGCTCCTCTGTTCAGCCTCACAGCTCTGCAGATATTTTAGGAAGATGAGTGTTCCCACCACTGTCTGCACCCGGTCTTTCCTACACACGGCCCTCTGGGCAGTCCTCCTGGGGACTCCACGTGTGTGGCCTTCCTGCACAGTCTCCTCTTCCTGGCCTTGTGGGCTCCTATGTCTGCCTCTTGGGCATGAACACTCATTCACACCAGAGTGGCCAACTATCCTGTTGTTTAGAAGTACACTTTGTCTCCTTAAATTGATCTTACATTATCTAGGGATGACAGTAAACATTCCCTTCCTCTAGTCTATTATTTCGAGAAACCCAGTGTGTGTGTGTGTGTGGGGGGGGGAAGATGAATAAATGTTGTTTGATTACTGGAGTATTGCGTCTTGACATCATACCTGCATTTTCAACAGATTTGATTCAATTTTGGAAAAAAGTTAACTAACAAATATGGCAGGCAGACAAGGAAAGTGGCTTCTTTATCTCTGAATAGTTAGGCGTGGGCTAGGGATGCAGCTTGGTGATCTTCGCTTGCCCAGCATATGCTGGGTCCATCCCCAGCAACATGAAATCAATAAATTAATTATATTAAATTAAAAATGGTAGGGCCAATGATAAGGTCCTCTCAAGCTTGACTGAGGTAGGGTTTTTCCTTGCTTGGGTCACTCCTAGTTTTAGATCTCTATGGCATCCTGCACACTCAATAGAATTATGCTTGCTGCTGACTGTGGATGCAGAATTCTTGTTATTGAATGCACCTGAGATTTAACCAGAGAAACTTTTCACAAAAGCATGGATCCTGTGAGAATTCATAGACAAGAAAAAAATCATTGCTTCATTATTGTGTAAGATAATATATACAAATAACTTACACAGGCAAGTCATAATGCACGTTTCATATCTTCTTTCAAAAAATTCCTACTTTCAACTCTCTCTTATGTATTTATTTTGTTCTTGGAAAGCACATGTAACTTTCTTCTTCATTCAATGTTCTTAAATAATCTAATCTTCACATTTAAGTAGAAAGACTAAAGTGAAGCTGTTCCACCAAGACAGCAATTCTAGGCCAGTATTTGAGTGGATTTCCTTCTTTTTGTAAAAAACTATTTGAATTTCCCTTTTCCTCAGGGACATTTAGAGACTGACTAATCACAAGGAAACACATACCTGCTTTTGATCATCAAAAGCATCTTTCAAACTGCCTGTCGCGATGCATATAATCCCAGTACTTGGGAGGCTGAGGCAAAAAGATCGCAAGTTTAAGACCACTGAGTGCTAACTTGGTCAGACTGTTTCAAAATAAAAAATAGAATAGGGCTGGGGGTGTAGCTCAGAGGTAGTATGCCCCTGTATTCAACTCCCAGTACCCAAAACAAAACAAAACAAAATAAGAAAGAGCCTTCCCTGCTCAGTGGAGTTACATGGCGTGCTCCAGGAAGCTCACAGTGCAAGACTGTCACCCTGCAGCTGGTGGGGGATGGCTGGGAGACTCCTGAGGTGGCTGCAGCCCAGGCCCTGGGTCCAGAAACTCACTGCAGATGCCAACAGCCACCAGAGTGGCTCAAGGGTGCACTCGGGAAATGGGAATCCATTTCATTTGTTCTTGGGCCAGCCCTGGCTTCTCAGCCTGTCCCATTCAATCTGGCCGAACATGTTGACAGAGACAAGGTCATTACTGGTGACCCGGGGCTCTGCCTGGAGCTGCAGAAAGGTGGTTCCCAGTGGTGGCTCGGTGCCAAGGCCTGGTGGAATGGGTGGATTAGGCAGTCTGTAAACCATAATCTAAAGTTTCTTTTTTTTTTTTTCTTTTTTAAGCTGACCACTTGGTGGTTGAGACCAGTAACCAGAGAAGTGGCTTGCTGTAAGTGTGCACTTTATATGTCTTAGCCTAATTCATCCTCAAGTTATTTATCCTGGCATACTGTCAAGCTCTTACAAAGTGCAGGTTGGTGGCAGAAGGGGTCACTCCCAAGGGGCTACATGACTGCCTTTTGCCAAACCAATTTTTACACTCTTAAACAGCCATTCAAAGCATATTTTTCCCCCTTGAAGCCAAGAAAGTTTTCAACACAAGCATTTCTTTGTAAGCTCAATTAACTTCTACAATAATTTGTGCTTTCAGTTTGAGAACTACAGATGTTGTGTGGGTGGGAGCCAGGATGATGGAGGAAAGGGGATAGGTGCTCCCCCTCGGAAAATGTGCTGATGCTTCCGCCCGTGGAAAAAAATACATCGACTTTTAGGACTGCTAAAAAACTTAGCTCGTCCATGAAGGCACGGAGAAAGCCACGGCTGTTTGGTTTGGGGGAGGTTGGACTGGATTGTCTCCCAGGTTCCTCCCCCTCCTAACGAGACGCAGATTCTTAAGAAGGATTATCTGGAATTGTATTTTTACATTTGGAAATGATCCAAGAGTTGAGTAGGTAGCAGAATCCAGACACTTCTGGAGGACTAGCTGCATTTGCAAAGGAGATGTAAGACCCAGAGGAGTGCAGAACCACCAGGATCCAAGTGTTGCTGCTCTGAGGACGGGGGTGGCCCGCTTCAGCAGCACACATTGGCACCTTCCTCTCCTCTGTCTATCCACTGGTGATTCAGTGTGGATTGGAGGTTATATGGGGGTGTCTGGGTTTGCTTGCGGCTCTCTCATACTCCAATTCCCCCAATCCCAGGATACTTTTCATAGAACTAATGTTCCTCTCTTCTCCTTACAGACAAAATAGCATTTATGAAATGCTTTACTGTCTCGCCTTGCAAATAATCTAGATCTTCTAACTCCTGCCTACGTAATACTCAAGTTGTTTAAAAATCAAACTAATAAGGGAATGAGTAAGAATCAATCTCATCAGAATTGACCCCCCTCACACCTTTTCTACACAGGGCAAGAGTTTCTGTAAGAGTAGCTGGTCAGAGCCAGCTCAGGAAACCTTTCTCTTTACCATTCTTTTGGCACATTCTTGTAGAACACCAGGCCCCCAGCGCCCCCATCAGAATGCTGTGGTGTCAAGTGTGCAGAGTACAGCTCCAGGCACCATGTCTAATCCCAATGTTGTCACTACAATTGATGTCACCTTGGGCAAATGGCTTCTCCCTAAACCTCAGCTTCTGTGTCTGTTAACGGGAGATAGAAGAAGTGCCTGCCTCCTGTCCTTGTGGTACGGATTCTGTTGTTACTATATGTAAAACACCTGGACAGGTGTCTGGCTGTGTAAGCCATGGCGCTTGTCACCATTGCCCTCACTCTAGTGGGTCAGGGACTTGGCGGCAGACAGACTCAATGCTGATTCTGCCCTGGTGAGGTGTGCATCCAGTGGAGGGAGACAGATGTCCAGGATCACTACTACGTGGCCGGCACTGAGCTGCAATACTGACCTGCAGCTGGGGTCATGCTGGAGGGCACTGGGAGTGCAGGAACCTGACCTCTCCTGAGAGGGCCAGGTGGAATTTCTTGAGGCAGCAACCCTTCAGCTGGGCTCTGGAGGACAAGAGGAGCCTGCCACAAGTGGGGGGCTGGGGTGCGGGCTTTCTGGGCAGGAGAAGCTTGAGTCTGAGGAGCCATGCAGTAGACAGGGTATGGGAGAGCACAGGCATGTGAGAAGCTGAGATTGGAGCTGGAGGGCTTGTTAAGGATTTTACGTTTCATTTTAAAGGCAAGAAGAAGGCCGGGCGTGGTGGCGCACGCTTGTAATCCCAGCATTCGGGAGGCTGAGACCGGAGGATCCGGGTTCGCGGCCAGCCTCAGCTACCTAGTGAGACACTCCGCAACTTAGTGAGACTCGGTTTCAAAATAAAGAATAAAAAATAGGGCTGGGGGTATAGCTCGGAGGTAGAATGCCCCTGAGTTCAATCCCCAGTACTGC